>PITA01008217.1:0-86329 GCA_004023965.1 Spilogale gracilis | reverse complement strand
AATAAATAAAATCTTTTAATTTTTTTAAATTATGTTTTAAAAAGCCAATATACACATGGGGCTCCCTGCTCAGCAGGGAGTTTGCTTCTCCCTCTCCTTCTGCCCCTCCCCACCACTCATGCGCGTGCTCGCTCTCTCTCTCTCTCTCTCTCAAAATAAATAAATAAAATGTTTTATAAAAATAAAACAGTGGTGCCTAGGTGGCTCAGCTATTAAGCATCTGCCTTCAGCTCGGGTCATGATCCCGGAGTCCCGGATTCGAGCCCTGCATCAGGCTCCCTGCTCGGCGGGAAGCCTGCTTCTCCCTCTCTCACTCCCCCTGCTTGTGTTCTCTCTCTCGCTGTGTTTCTCTCTGTCAAATAAATAAAAAACTTTTAAAAAATAAAAAATAAAACAGATAAAGTTGAGATACATATGACAACATGTATGAATTTCAAAATAATATCCCAAGGAAAGAAGCCAGATTAAAAACAAAAGAATACATTCTGTTTGAGTCATCATATAGAACATTCTAGAAAATGCAAACAGATCTAGAGTGACAGAAAGCATTATCAGTGGCTGCCTGGGAGTTAGATGTCGTGGTGGAGGATGATGAAGTCCCTCAAAGAAACTTTTGGGACTGTTAGATATGTTCCTTTTCTTAACCATGGTGATGGTTTCAGTGTGCATACATATGCTACACATATCAAATTATACTCTTCATATGTGCGCACTTTGTTGTATGTCAATTATACCTCAATAAAGCCCTTAACATTGGTAAACATAGGGACGCCTGGGTGGCTCAATTGGTTAAGCGACTGCCTTCGGCTCAGGTCATGATCCCGGAAACCCGGGATCGAGTCCCACATTGGGCTCCCTGCTCGGCAGGAAGCCTGCTTCTCCCTCTCTCACTCCCCCTGCTTGTATTCCCTCTCTGGCTGTGTTTCTCCCTGTCAAATAAATAAAATCTTTAAACGAAAAAAAAATTGGTAAACATAAATAAGACAGAAGGAATCATATTTAATAGAAGGTGGTTATAAAAATAAGAGGTTGGGGCGCCTGGCTGGCTCAGTCAGTGGAGCATGTGACTCTTGATCTTGGCGTTTTAAGTTCGAGCCCCACGTTGGGTGTAGAGATTACTTAAAATTAAAATCTTCTGTTTTTAAGATTACTTATTTATTTATTTATTTATTTGAGAGAGAGACAGAGAACATGAGAGGGGAGAAGGTCAGAGAGAGAAGCAGACCCCCCACGGAGCTGGGACCCTGATGCAGGATGCGATCCCGGGACTCCAGGATCATGACCTGAGCCAAAGGCAGTGGCTTAACCAACTGAGCCACTCAGGTTCCCTTAAAATAAAAATCTTAAAAAAATATTTAAAAAATAAAAAATAAATAGGTAGGTGGAGGATGCATGAGAAAGGTGATGGGAATTAAGGACTACACTTGTGATGAGTACTGGGTGTTATGTGAAAGTGCTGAATCACTGTATTGTACACCTGAAACAAATATTACACTGCATATTAACTAACTTGAATGTAAATAAAAACTTTAAAAAAACAGGGGCCCCTGGGTGGCTCAGTCAGTTGAACATCTGCCTTCGGCTCAGATCATGATCCCAGGGTCCCGGGATCGAGCCCCCTATTAGGCTCCTTGCTCAGCAGGAAGTTGATTCTCCCTCTACCTCTGCTGCTCCCTCTGCCTGTGCTCTCTCCATGTCTCTCTGTCAAATAAATAAAAAATGAAATCTTAAAAAAAAAAAAAAGAAAAAAGAAGATGGGGCGCCTGGGTGGCTCAGTGGGTTAAGCCTCTGCCTTTGGCTCAGGTCATGATCTCAGGGTCCTGGGATCGAGGCCCACAGTGGGCTCTCTGCTCAGCAGGGAGCCTGCTTCCTCCTCTCTCTCTGCCTGCCTCTCTGCCTACTTGTGATCTCTCTCCCTGTCAAATAAATAAATAAAATCTTAAAAAAAAAAAAAAAGAACCGCATGGGAGCTACACAGTGCCTCGCAGTAGAGCTGGAAGAATCTTCTGGAAGGGAGAGTCACTAAGTGACTTCCTACTCACTAAGTCATCAGCTCCATTAATACCCCTGGGAGAGACAGAGTCTACTGAAATGTCAACAACAAGACAATATTCAAAGGACACAATAATCAAAGATTTGGGAAGAGCCAAGTAGAACACTGAGCAAATAGAATCCTGCTTCAGATATAATCTAAAGTTCATCCATCCAAGATAGATGGATATAAAATAATTAAAGGGCTCTTAGAATATATAGTGAGCAGTCACCTGTCAAATTATAGCCTATTACCCGGGCAAGGAAAAATGGCCACTGAGTACATGTGAGGACCTGTAACATCCTGCGGAATGTCTTCTTTTAATAAAACTGTGCCTATGGACAATTTCCCCAAGCATCCTTTAATATTTAAAACTTAAATCCAATCGAAATATTTTAACATTTCACTTTGGTACAAGCCAAAGAGGGAGAGCAAGAAAGAGAGAGGGAAAGAGAGACATTAAAGAAATGCCAGGGGCCTGGGGGTGTGCTCTCCGTGATTTAATGTGCCAGCCACGGAAGCAGATATCCTAAACTAGTTAGGAATATTGGATCTGCCTCCCTCCTCAAGCAGATGATTAATCCTATTTAATGTATCTTTCCGCCACTGCTCTGAAACTGCTCGTTTTCATCTCCCTGGATCCTCTTGGCAAATGGCTTGGAGATGACATGATGAAAATGAGCTTTGGGGGTGCCTGGGTGGCTCAGCTGGTTAAGCATCTGCCCTTCGGCTCAGGTCAGTATCACAGGGTCCTGGAATTGAGCCCCATGTGGGGCTCCCTGCTCAGCAGGGAGTCTGCTTCTCCATCTGCCTCTCCCCCTCTCTCCACTGAAAATGAGATTTGGGTCTTGTTTTAAACGACTTTAACATGTACAAAAAGAACAGGCTCCCACCTAAAAGTTCTGATGTGCACAGTGGCAAGTGTGGGAAGTAACCCAAATGCGAAACAGGCAAGATGAGGATGAAGAGTACAAGAAGAGATGAGAGAAGACCTTCATTTGGGGGTAGGGGAAGGAAAGGAAGCTGGATGTCTGGAACAGCAGACCTGTAGAGCAACTGGGACCCCACATTTACTGAAAGATACAACTTCATAAGGAGATGATGATTAATTTAGCCTAGATGAAGAGAGACCATCCAGGCAGAAATCTATATAGAAAATGAAGCCCAGTCTGCAGCACAACTATATTAAGGGGTAACATCATGTAACACTGTATTGCTCTTGCTAGTGCACAGACTGTGTGCAGGTGGTGAGCAGTGGAGCGGGAGGAGAGGATCAAGCCAGGAAACTGACATTGGCTACACAATTAAACTAGACTACAGCTTTGTTACTCAGATTTTATCAAATAGCTATGCCTTAACATTTTTCTTTTTTTTAAAGATTGATTTGCAAGAAAGCAGGGTTGGGGAAAGGGGGAAGAGGGAGAGAGAGAGAGAAGCAGAGTTCGTGCTGAGCACAGAGCCCAACTCAGGGCTCATTCCCACAACCCTGAGATCACAACCTGTGCCAAAATCAACAGTTGAACACTCGACTGACTGAGCCACCCAGGCACCCATGAAGTGTTAACATTTCAAGAGTGTTATGTATACAAGTTAAATACAATTCCTAAGAGCCTCGGTAGACCATCGTTGAGAAATAATACAGTGATGCTGGTGAGTATGTATCAATCTATAAAATAAGTACATTTCTGGTATAAGACACGGACAGCACCTGTCACATAGAAATCTGCAATCCAGGTAGGAAGCTGAACAATGCAAAGAGATGAATACACAATCCAAGTTGTTAATGGAAGTTCAAGGCAGAAGCAATATAGTGGGCTAGAAGAACTGGACACTTGCTTGGAGGGCTAACTCCATGTAACCCAAAATTAATAGGGCAGGAAATTTTTAGCCTAAATGTTAGAAGAGCTATTTATGCCATTTCTGCTGGGACAGCAGGTATTTATAAGCAAACCATGACTGTTAAACTCAGCAGGTTTTTTTGTTGTTGTTGTTGCTCCCCAATTGTGGGCAAGGGAGGTTTCCAAAATGACATAGAAGAAGTAAAAAATTTTTTTCCTCTACCCATCCTGCATTCTCAACAAGCAAAACACAAGCAGAAGTCTATTAACATAGGCATCATGCATGCACCTGGGAGAACTCAAAGACAAGTAACTCAAAAAAGTTGTTAGAACTTGGGCTTATACAGCATCGTAACAAAAGAGCTATGCATTCATAGAGATGTGAAAAGATGAGGGAAAAAGGTTTTAGACTTCCAAGCACAGAAAACTGTGAAAGGATCAATCAATGGTGAAAATTAATGAAAGCTAAGATTATCTGGGTAGGTCCATTGTGGTGCTGACTCCCCATCTTCATGGCCATAAATCCTGCCTAGGGAGAGAATTAATGACAGTCCTCATTTCCCAGAAGTTTCTTTTACTCAGATAAGGAAAGCTCCAGAAAGGATTCATTTTCCATCTGTGGATTCTCATTTGTCTCCAGCTCAAAATAATCTTACACCAGGGGCGCCTGGGTGGTTCAGTTGGTTAAGCGACTGCTTTCGGCTCAGGTCATGATCCTGGAGACCCAGGATCGAGCCCCACATCGGGCTTCCTGCTCGGCGGGAAGCCTGCTTCTCCCTCTCTCAGTCCCTCTGCTTGTGATCCCTCTCTAGCTGTGTTTCTCTCTGTCAAATAAATAAATCTTTAAAAAAATAATAATAGGGGCACCTGGGTGGCTCAGTTGGTTAAGCGACTGCCTTCGGCTCAGGTCATGATCCCGGAGACCCGGGATCGAGCCCCACATCGCGTTGCCTGCTCAGCGGGAAGCCTGCTTCTCCCTTTCTCACTCCCCCTGCTTGTGTTCCCTCTCTCGCTGTGTTTCTCTCTGTCAAATAAATAAAAATCTTTAAAAAAATAATAATAATAATCTTTCACCAATATGGCATATTTTGATTTGGCATATTTTCTTACAGTTCGGTGGGAATAGGAAAAGAAACAGAATGGACTCCTCTGTCCCCAAGGGACAGTGCTCCTAGGAACACTTTCCAAGGAAGTTACTCGCTCCTCTAGAGATGTCAGCTATCTCTTCAGATCATTCAAAACCTAATGACTGTGGGGCGCCTGGGTAGCTTGGTTGGTTGAATGCCCAACTCTTGGTCTGGGCTCAGATTCAGATCAAGCCACACACACATAGCCCCACCCTCAGGCCCTGAGATCAGCGGGGAGTCTGCTTCAGATTCTCCTTCCTCCTCTGCCCCTCCTCTCTAAAATAAATAAATCTTCAGGGCGCCTGGGCGGCTCAGTGGGTTAAGCCTCTGCCTTCGGCTCAAACAGGTCATGATCTCGGGTCTTGGGATGGAGGCCTGCATCAGGCTCTCTGCTCTGCAGGGAGCCTGCTTCCTCCTCTCTCTGTGCCTGCCTCTCAGCCTACTTGTGATCTCTCTGTCAAATAAATAAATAAAATCTTTAACAAAAATAAATAAATAAATAAATAAATAAATAAATAGATAGATAAAATCTTCAAAGGTAATGACCAAAGCGGTCATTGAGACCTAAAAATCAATAGACTAGAAAACTTAAGAGTGATTTACAAGTCAGAGCTGATTGTCTAAGGCAGATCTTTGTGCCCTGTACCCTTCTACAGTCTAGATAATGTTTCTAAATTAATAAAGGAAAAGATCTAAGATTACAAAGGAAACCATTACACTGAAACACAGTTACCAAAGTATTAAAATTTTATAATGCAGTAAGGTGTGTGATTCTTCTTTTCTGTGACTCTTTATTAGTGTATGAAATAGCAAGATCTAGCAGTGGGCTTTAGGACAAATTTTTAATTTTTGTGATGAGTATAAAGAACTTTTAAGATACCTTCAAGACTGTATAATGTGACAATGCCTGAGGATGATGCTTACTGGTGACAAAGTCCCAGGTACTGCCACTGCTACATATGTACATAATTCAAAGAAATGCTACTTTGTTACCTACGTGCATAATTGAAAGAAATGCTAATCTTAGTAAAAAATGCAAACCTAAGTCTTCTCCCTTTTCAAAATCACCAACCCTCCTGAATTCTGAGTTCACTCCAAGTTAAGAACCCCTACTGTAAAAACCTGTGGTCTTAATGTAAACACACACACACACACACACACACACACACTGGGTCTGCTAGTGGGTCCTGAGAAAGTCCCCATCATACAGCAAACTCCATGCTCAGAGATAATAGCCAGTCTTTCCAGACCTCCCTCCTTCCTCAAATCATGGAGATGTGCTCAAGAGACCACAAAATGTCTATGTCTTTTTATCTGTAACTGTCTGCTTGCCCCATGTCCAATACTCTCAGGTCATTCTCATCTCTTTAAAAAAATTTTTTGGCAGGGACACCTGATTGGCTTAGTTGGTAGAGCATGTGACTCTCTTTTTTAAAGTAATCTCTGCCCCCAATTCGGGGCACAAACTCATGGCCCGGAGATCAAGAGTTGAATGCTCTCCCAACTGAGCCAGACAGGCACCCCAAGGATGGGACCCTTGATCTTAGGGTAGTGAGTTCAAGCCTGACATTGGGCATAAAGATTACTTAAAAAAATTTTTTTTGGAATAATCATGATTTCAGGGGCGCCTGGGTAGCCCAGTCATTAAGCATTTGCCTTCAGCTCAGGTCATGATCTCAGGGTCCTGGGATAGAGCCCCACATCAGGCTCCCTGCTCAGTGGGGAGTCTGCTTCTCCCTCTCCCATGCCCCTTGCTTGTGTTCTCTCTCTCATTGTGTCTCTGTCAAGTAAATAAATAAAATCTTAAAAAAATAATCATGATTTCAGATTTTAGTCCCCTCTGGGGAGATCTTTAGCTAATCTTAATATATCACAGAGATAAACGGGAAGGATTTGGGCAGACACAGGTGCTCTGCACTTGTAGCAAGAGCTGTTAACTAAAAGTTTTTTTCTGCAGAAGATGAAGCAACCTGGAATAATGAGGCTGACTAGGTACTCCATCATTTCTGAAATATTTTTAAGGGACTCATTTAAAAATAGAGCATAAAGGGACACTTGGCTAGCTCAGTCTATGAAGCATGTGATTCTTGAACTCTGGGTTATAAGTTTGAGCCCCGCCTTGGGTGTAGAGATTCTTTAAAACTAAAGTCTTTCAAAAAAAAAGAAGAATCAAAAATAAAAATAGAATGTAGAAAGTAAACATAGCTCCAAAGTCTTTCTTATCAGTAGGTCTTACTCTTGGTAGCTATTAATCAGGGTCCTGATAAAAGACGCAGGACAAGCTCAGTTGGGATTTTTAAATGGACCTTTTCAAAGGAGAGTGTTTACAAAGGCACAGTCTGGGTTAAGGGAACCTACAAGAGATGCCAAGGCACACAGGGGACTAGCGGGGTGGAAAGCCATTACTTGGCCTGACAGGGCATAGGGAGGAAACGGTGTTAAGAGATCCTAGACGGAGAGTGGGAGAGGGGTGGGTGGCTCAGTGGGTCAAATGTATGTCCTTCAGCTCAGGGCTCAGTTCTTGATTCCAGCGTCCCCGGAACAAGCCCTGCATTGGGCTCCCTGCTCAGCAGGTAATCTGCTTCTCCTTCTCTCTCTGCTCCTCCCCCCCGCCCCCCCACTCATTCTCTATCTCTGTCTCTCTAAAATAAATAAATTAAAAATCTTTTTTAAAAAAATATTTTATTTATTTGACAGAGAGAAACATAGCTAGAGAGGGAACACAAGCAGGGGGAGTGAGAAAGGGAGAAGCAGACTTCCTGCCGAGCAGGGAGCCCAATGTGGGGCTCGATCCTGGGACTCAGGGATCATGACCTGAGCAGAAGGCAGACGCTCAACGACTGAGCTACCCAGGCACCCCATAAATTAAAAATCTTAAAAAAAAAATATCCTGGCTGAGAGCCAGAGTGGTGAGAAATGGCAGCACAGAAGAAAAGAGGTGATCATGACCATGACCTCACCTAAGTGGAGGATGGGGAGAGATGGGTGTGATACAATAAACCGGGTGACCTTTTCCTCCAGCCCTTCAGTATCTTGCTAACCCCTTCCCCTCTGGGCCAACCCAACCAGAAGCTAAAAGGCAGGAGTGTTCAGGCGGTGCATTCCAGGGGGGTCAGAGCAGGACAGAGAAGAGTGGAAAATCAGTGTGGAAGAGGGAGAAACACAAAAGAGCCAGCACACGCCCTCAGCCCTTTTCAAGGGTTTATACCAAAACAATCTGAGGAAATTGAAGGCAGTTATCTCGTTTATAATTCAAGTCCCTCTTAAGATGATGCTTTTACAGGGATGCCTGGGTGGCTCAGTTGGTTAAGTGACTGCCTTCGGCTCAGGTCAAGATCCTGGAGACCCGGGATCAAGTCCCACATCGGGCTCCCTGCTCCGCGGGAAGCCTGCTTCTCCCTCTCTCACTCCCCCTGCTTGTGTTCCCTCTCTGGCTGTGTTTCTCTCTGTCAAATAAATAAAATCTTAAAAAAAAAATTCCCTTTAAAAAAAAAAAAAGATGATGCTTTTACGGAAGGTCTTGTTTGCCTGGAGTTCCAGTTCCATACTGATCAAATTGTGCAGATAATTGTTTACCCTGCCATTTTACTTTGCCTCCCTGGTCCCAGTCAGTGGGAATGCCTGGAGCTGCATTTCTTAAATGAGGCATATTTGAGCTTAATTGTTTATCTGCTTAAAAGAAAGCCCTGGGTGGTTTTTGGTTTGGGGGGGGGATTTTTTTGGTTTTGTTTTGTTCTTTAATCATTCCTGTTCAAACTGTCTTGAAGTATTAAAAGTTAAAGGGCTGATTTAAAGAAGAGCCTGGACTTTAAATTGCCTACAGCAACATGATTCAAAGGGTTCTTCCAACTCTCATCTACTTAGGCGAAAGAAAGAGTAAACACGTTTATAAATGTCAGATGTGGCCCCTGTGGGGGCAATGGCGCAGACAGCCAGAGCCAGCATTAAAAAAATTATCCAAAGGGCCTGATTCAATATCACTGCCGACCAGAAGTCTGGCAAAGAACTGATGTTGATGTGCTTGGAAAGCCTTACCTTGCCCGGATGCCCTGTCACCGCACATAAGAATCTTTAAAGAGGTCAGCCACTCTTGCCATCTGATTATGGACACTTCCAGGTCAACCACTGAGCAGGTAAGAAGATGGAGTATTTCAAAATATTATTCTGGTGGTATTCTGTTTTTTTCCTGCCCCCCCCCTTTAATCTCACTGGTGCCCTAACAGCCAATTCCATTCTTCCAGTCTACACTGAAGGTAAAGTTAAGGCACATAAATAATGATCAAAGAAAGTTTTTTAACTTAGGTGTCAAATAAAGACTCCTGGAAATGTGGATGCCAGCTTACTCATAATCTGTGGACAGCCCAGATTTCCCACATTATTGGAAATCTGTTAAGACCAAAAAGGGGAGATAGGAGACATGAAAGGAGAACACCGGCCCCTGGGATAAGGTAGAACAGAAAAGAAACAGCTGGCTGTATTTTCCTTGGGCAGGGAAACATAAAGCACATACTTTATTCCACATTCACTTAAAGAACTAAATCAGAAGGATTAAGTTTACCTGCTTGTGGCTGAAAATCCCAAATAATAATGGTTTAAACAAAAAGAACTAACTCTCATATAGATAGAAGAGGTCTAGAACTGTGTATATATCCCCTCCCTCTTATTACTCTGCCAGCCTCCTTCTATCTCACGGTCCCAGATGGCAATGTGATTCCTAGCCTTCATGTCTACATTCCACGTAGCAGCAGGAAAGAAGAAGATGCGGGGACAATCCCTCCCTTTAAGGAAACTCCCTGGGAGTTCCACATGACATTGCCAATTATATTAATGTGCCAGAACTTAGTCACACTCAGTGCAACAAAGGCTTGGAAATTACAGTCTTTATTCTGAGCAGCAAAAACTATGGGTTCTAGTTCTTTTTTTTTTTCCTATGCTTAGTTATAGGTTCTATTTTTAAGGAGAAATGAGAAAACCAGGGTTGGGGGGTGGTGTAACTGTCTTCCACACAGATAATCATAGTGATCTTTCACCGTGTTAAAAACAACAGACCCAAAAGGGAGTGACAGAGTAAGCTCCACATCACCAAACTTAAAAGAGTTTCTCAGCTCTCCCAGAAATGGAATCATAAGCCAATCAGGAACTACGCAATCAACACTAGGGAAGGAAATCGGCCTGAACTATACCCTGCCATCCTCTAAAGGAAAGTAACCCCACAACAACCAATCAGCTTTTCTGCTGAGTACAACTTCTTCCTGCTTCCTTCTGCCTTTGAAAGTCTTTCATGCTGCAAAGCTCCTCAGAGCTCCTTTTTACTTTCTAGATGGGCTGCTGCCTGAATTGTGAGTCATTTAATAAAGCCAATTAGTATTTTCAAATTTACTACAGTTGAATGTGGTGTTTTGAACACACATGAAAGTCAGCTGGGGGGGCGCCTGGGTGGCTCAGTTGGTTGGGTGACTGCCTTCGGCTGGGGTCATGATCCCGGAGACCCGGGACTGAGTCCCACATCGGGCTCCCTGCTCGGCTCCCCCTGCTTGTGTTCCCTCTCTGGCTGTGTTTCTCTCTGTCGAATAAATAAAATCTTTAAAAAAAAAAGTCAGCTAGGGCACTTCCTTGATATTCAGGTTTAGTCCTTTCAGTGTGAGTCTCAATTTTGATGACAACAACTTAAGAAGGTAGGAGAATAGTAGTAAGAAGATTGTTTACTTGTTGCCCATTTTTGATCGGGATCCCAGAGGACGTACAACATTTTAGGATAATAACTCAAATTACAATGATAACAGTCTACCAGGACATATCAGATTTTCAGGAGTTTCATGTAATTTCTAGAACATTTATATACCTATACAAACACAACATAAGGCTCAGTATTACTTCTATTTTGGCAATGCTTCCCATATAATGTAACATATCAAATAAGCCTAATTAACAAATCCATTGGACTGTCTGGAAAATGCCAAAGTTTCTTCCAGGTTAAAAAGACTTCATGTAGGGTGCCTGGGTGGCTCAGTGGGTTAAAGCCTCTGCCTTCGGCTCAGGTCATGATCTCAGGGTCCTGGGATCGAGCCTCACATCGGGCTCTCTGCTGGGTGGGGAGCCTGCTTCCTCCTCTCTCTCTGCCTGCCTCTCTGCCTACCTGTGATCTACCTGTCAAATAAATAAATAAATAAAATCTTAAAAAAAAAAAAACCTCTTAAATAAATAAATAAATAAATAAAACTAAAAAAAAGACTCGATAAGGACAGCAAATTACTTTGGAAATTACACAGGAAATTACTGTGATAAAAGGCAGAATCTTTGTTTTCTGGGTAGAATACTTAAAAAGTAAAATAACTTTCACAATCTGTTATCAAAAGGACATCAAAAGCCAAATACACACACGCACACACACACTCACACACACATCCTTTTAAGAGAGAAAACCAAATTCTAATTTTGCACCAGCTCACTTCTGTAGCCAGGGCTCAGGGGTACAAGAGCAGCGGAGTTCCCAAACTGATCAGCTTCAGCCACTTGCTGCTGACAAAACCTAAAGGCAGAGAAACCTAGTGGAGGTAAAACAAAGGAATTTAGTTCAGTGAGGCCACCACAGTGGACAACCGACTAGTGACTCCAAGACCGAGTCACTGAAACTTCTCCGTTTATAGAAGGAAAAAGCGGAACAAAGGTCAGGGGTTGGTGGGGGCGGGCAGCAGAGTCCAACTCATCACTGCCATGGTTGGGGTCTTGGGGGGCTCAAGACAGTCCTTATTGCTCATGGCAGGGCGGGGTGCTGGGTAGTTTCGGTTCCTTTCAGGGGGTACTTTGCCTACAGGGTTTTGTCTGACTTGAAAGATAAGCTGGAAAGAATTGAGGTCTGCTTTCACATTTGATATTAAAATATATTCAAATAAAGATATTCATTTCAATTTTAGTCCTGAACACAGGTAAAATTCCTTTCCAAAGATCCCTTTTCCACAAACTTTCAACTTTCTTTTGCCTCAAAAAATGAATTCCCTATATCTTCTTTTACTGAAAATACATTTGACTTTATTTGCATATGAAGATTCTCCCCTATTTCTAGTACTTCAATTGCATATATAAATGAGAATTCTTAACCCTTAGAAACCATAATTTCTAGTGAAAACTAAGAAGTAAACAATTATAAACGGTATTAGCAGTCTGTGGCTTGACTGACTTATACTTTTTATAATTTCTAGAAGCATATGCTTTCTCCTAATGAATGTCTCAGCATGGCACAAAGTCTGTTTACTAACACAAAAATGTTTAGCTTCTCTGGAATAAGCTGAAAGTGGATAAACCTATGTTCAGCAATTAATCTTTCCATATTTTATACCCTACTTGTAAATGATCTAAATATTCAGTAAATTTCCATCATTTAATTTAACTTAGCAAAACTCTAAAATTTCAAGCTACCGAAGAGACCAGGAAGCTAATTTTAAGGATCTATACCATGAAATATAATTATTCCTAAAGATTTTGTCTATAAACTGTTATTCCCCTTACATCTAAATCATTTGCTTCCAACATGTAACTCTTGATCTTGGGGTTGTGAATTCGAGCTCCACCTTAGGTGTACAGATTACTTGAAATTTTTAAAAAACAAATACATACAAAATAAAATGATCTTATCTATTTGGAATGTTCCTCATAATAGCCATTTTAATTCCAGGTCATTTTTAGTAAAATTTTGCAAAGCTTGCTAGATCTCTTAAACTTATGGGACTACACTTTTTTTTTAAGAGTGTATTGATTTGACAGAGAGAAACACAACTAGAAAAGGAACACAAGTGGGGGGGTGAGAGAGGGAGAAGCAGGCTTCTCATGGAGCAGGGAGCCCGATGTGGGACTAGATCCCAGGACCCTGAGATCATGACCTGAGCCGAAGGTAGAGGATTTAACCCACTGAGCCACCCAGGTGCCCACAAAACATCTGTTTAAAGGCCTGAGGTAGGGACACCTGGGTGGCTCAGTCAGTTAAGTGTCTGGTTTGGGCTCAGGTCATGATCCTGGGGTCTTCAGTCAGAGGTCCCCCCCCCCACTGGGCTCCTTACTGGGGGGAGAGGGACTGCTTCTCCCTCTCTCCCTGCTTGTACTGTCAAATAAATAAAATCTTTTTTTAAAAAAATTAAGGCCTGAGACAGAAGGGAAGCCACTTTATATTTCCTTCTAAGTCAGCATGACCGTACATAAACTGTCTAAACCAAAAGCCTATTTTATGGCCGGCCACGCGTAGGTTGTGCCCCTGCTTTGTGAATGAGTAGCCTAAACCAAAACCCATCTTGTCCTTGAGATATCCATCAGTGCTCCTACTCCATGCGTTCCTTGGTGTTAAAAACTCCCGATTCCTGCCTATATGCCAATCTATAACCTCCTTTTTACAAGATGTAAAAAAGCCTATGAGGGGTGCCTGGGTGGCTCAGTTGGTTAAGAGGGGCGCCTGGGGGGCTCAGTTGGTTAAGCGACTGCCTTTGGCTCAGGTCATGATCCCGGAGACGCGGGATCCAGTCTCACATTGGGCTCCCTGCGCGGCGGGAAGGCTGCTTCTCCCTCTCTCACTCCCCTTGCTTGTGTTTCCTCTCTGGCTGTGGGAAAAAAAAAAAAAAAGCCTATGAGCCTGTAACTGCTCGTTCTCCGCAGCAGCTTCCTCCCTGCGGAATGTGTTTTCCATGCAGCTGGACTCGACTAACACTCCAATCAAACTCCCTTGACTTTTAGAAATTCCAAACGGTTTGTGCATTTTGTGGCAAGGGCAAGGGCACAAACCAAAGGGCTGAGTTTTCTTTCTGGCTTCCGATACCCACGTGGCAGTAACCTTCACCTACACAAAGCAAGACAAACATGGGCACCTTAACGTTATCACCAATAACTAAAACGGGTCGCTGCCTCCAGGCCACCAGAAAACGCTCTGCGTGCCACCACCAACGCTATGGAATATTGGACTGGGAAAGGGACTGGCCCAGCAAACCCTAAGGAACAGGGACCGCAGACCAATTCCAAA
The DNA here is from genome assembly GCA_004023965.1 of Spilogale gracilis. Classification (NCBI taxonomy): domain Eukaryota; kingdom Metazoa; phylum Chordata; class Mammalia; order Carnivora; family Mephitidae; genus Spilogale; species Spilogale gracilis. Next base: position 72,331 of record PITA01008217.1, on the reverse strand, counting down.
CAAATGGGTAACTGCAGACTGACTCTACAGCTGTTCCCAACATGGAATCCTGAGACAGAGCTAATGCATAGGGTTTTCCACCCCGAGGAATTGCACTCTGCCAAGCTAGAGGCTTGGCTCCACGTAGACGTATCCGGTCCGCCATCTAGGTTGGGCTCTGGCCGGAACCCGTCTGCCAGGTCAAGCTGACCTGCCCCGTTAAGGAAAGCCAATTATTTTGGGAGCTTGAATGCAAAAAAAAAAAAAAAAAAAAAAAGAGGAATTACCACTGCCCTCGAAAACGGCCAGAAACACGGTGAACTCAAGAGTTCTCAGGTCGCCACGCCTGTTTCTCAGTTGTCCCCAAATGCCAGTGGAGGTTGGCTTCTAATCCCGTTGCTGATGCCGAATTCATTAGAAAGCAAAATTCAACCAAGTAAACTTGAAGATGTCCTTGGTTTTACTAAGCGCTTCACGAAAACGGTAGCTCCCCACCTAGGAAGTAGAGAAATGATATGCAATGAAAGCCTCTTATAGGAGGGAGGGAGGGTGGGGCGAAAAAGTTATTAACATCCAGGACATCCTTGGGGGGGGGGGACCCGCAGGGTTTTTACCAATGTAGATTACCTTACTGGCGCCAAGCAGAGAATTTCGGATTGTTACAAGGTCACATTCCTAGGAGAGTTGAAACTAATTAAGTCTTGCTTTTCCTAGTGGGGAGCAAATGACTCCATTTTGTGCCTGTTTTCTTTTTTAACAAATGAATAGAGAATATCCAAGCGTTTTTTTTTTGTTGTTGTTGTTTTTAAGATTTTATTTGTTTACTTGACAGAAACACAGCTAGAGAGGGAACACAAGCAAGGGGAGTGAGAGAGGGAGAAGCAGGCTTCCTGCTGAGCAGGGAGCCCGATGCGGGGCTCCATCTCAGGTCTCCAGGATCATGACCTGAGCCGAAGGCAGTCATCCAACCAACTGAGCCACCCAGGCGCCCCCATCCAAGCGGTTTTGATTTGAATTTCCCTGATAGCTAGTGATGATGAACATTTTTTCATGTGTCTGTTAGCCATTTGCAGATCTTCTATGGAGAAGTGCCTCTTCATGTCTCTTGCCCATTTTTTGATGTGTTCATCTTCTTTTTGGGTGTTGAGTTTGAGTAGTTCTTTATAGATCTTGGATATCAGCCCTTTGTCTGTAGTGTCATTTGCAAATATTCTCTCCCATTCGATGGGTTGCCTCTTTGTTTTGTTGACTGTTTCCTTTGCTGCGCAGCTTTTTATTTTGATGAAGTCCCAAAAGTTCATTTTCGCTTTTGTCTCCAAGCAAAAATTCATATAGAGGGAAAATTTAGGTCAAGAAGCAGGGCAGTATAAAAAATTTTGAAACACTGTGTGGCTCTTGCCCTTGCATGGAATGTGCCTGGGGGGGTGGGGAGCTGGGAAGGTGGAGTGCAGATGGAGAACCAAACCAGGAAATTGACAATGGCAATGCCAATTATCTAGATCACGACTGTTAATTGGATTTGACCGAAGAACAATATTTTGTAAATTGAACTGTTGGCATTTCAACAGTGATATGTATATATATGAGGTATAATTGATAGTAGCTCATATGGAATATTATTCAGAAATAACTTAAGGGTCGTCTGGGTGGCTCAGTCCTTAAGCGTCTGCCTTCAGCAAATCCCAGGGTCCTGGGATGGAGCCCGTGCTCAGAGGGAAGCCTGCTTCTCCCTCTTCCACTCCCCTGCTTATATTCCCTCTCTCCTATTCCCCCTCTCACTGCGTCTCTCTGTCAAATAAATAAATAAAATCCTTAAAAAAAAAAAAAAAGAACTTCAGGGATGCTTAGGAGTAAATTGTTACTGCTGGGGAAAGCTAGGTGAAGGGTACATAGGGCCTTTCCCTACTGTTTTTGCAACTTTCCCTGAGATCATAATTATTTCAAAATAAAAGCTTAAATCTTTGGATGAATGTTTCAGTGATTCTCTCTGCTTTACATAATTGAGACCACACGCTGCTTAAATTTTTATCATGCTTTTTCATTCAACCTTATAATAATTTTCTCCTGCCATGATAAAAGTCCCTGTAAACATAATTTTTGAAGATTTTGTGATCTCCAGTGCCATGTTTATAACATATTCCTCTCCATTTCCTTATTGTAGCACGTTCAGTTGTTCTGAGCTGTATGGGTTCTTTTTTTCGAATGGGTTATTATAATAAAAAGGACTGAAATAAATCTGTATGCATATATGTTTTCTCTGTGTTTATATTTTCATGAACAATTCATAGAAATAGAACAGTTTAATCAGTAGGAGTGAATTTTTAAGGCTTTTGATACACATCACCAAATTGTTTTTCTAATAAGTTTGTACCAACCCACTTTCCCAAGAATTAAGTGTAAAAGAAACTTTTGTCACTAACTAGATCCCAAGACCTGACCTTTGCTGCTCAACAGCTTGTCCCCACACATCTTCCACATTTTTGCTTAAGCCCTTTTTTCCAGCTTATCTCTTAACTCAGGGGAAAGCTCCCAGGGGACAGCATCCTGGATGGAAATTGATACTATCTCTCAAATGATAAGAAGTCCCTCTTTGAAGCGCTCTCCCTGCCCAGGCAACCCTGACTAGTTTGAGCTAAACACTCAACTAACCCCTGCACAGAGCTACTCATGGAATGACTGACAATCCTTTTTTTAAATATTTTATTTATTTTATTTATTCCACAGAGACTGAGCCACCCAGGCACCTCTGACAGTTACCTTTAACTCGTTATAGTACTAAATCTCACTGGAGGAGGAGCGCAAGCCTCAATTACATCACCTAAAATGTATGGATAGGCATGTTTTTTTAAGGCGCATGTGGGACCTATGCCCACCCCTACAGACCATGACATATCTCCCCTTTCTAAATATTCATTCTAACCCTAAATAAAAGGAACCCACCCACCCTTGATCTGGGAGTCCCCGCATTGGAAGTTATTCTCCATGATGTCCTTATTTGCTGCAAATAAATTCTCCTTTGTGCAATAACTCCACCTCATATAGTTCCTATCTGGGATTTACCAAGGGGAAAACTCATGTTAGTTTGGATACACTTTCTCCACACTGCCATTGCCATTTCTGAAAGAACACATCAAGAAACACTTCAGACAGCAAAATCCTGAGACTTTGCTAATCTTCAGTTCTAGAAGATACCACTTGGTCACATCGCAAAATTCTGGTTTTGCCAACTAAGACTGTTTACAGTGGATGAGTGGCAAGCAAGCAGAGACTGAGGAGGCTTGCAAGTTAAAATGTATTTCTTAAAAGAGCCATAAGGGGCACTCCGTAGCTCAGTCGGTAGAGCATGTGACTCTCGAACTTAGAGTTGGAAATCCAAGCCCCACAGTGGGTGTAGAGATTACTTAAAAATAAAATCTTAGGGACACTTGGGTGGTTCAGTTGGTTAAGCAGCTGCCTTCGGCTCAGGTCATGATCCCGGAGACCCGGGATTGAGTCCCACATCAGGCTCCCTGCTCTGTGGGAAGCCTGCTTCTCCCTCTCTCACTCCCCCTGCTTGTGTTCCCTCCCTGGCCCTGTTTCTCTCTGTCAAATAAATAAAATCTTTAAAAAAAAAAGAGCCACAAATTCTGCCTACTTGGCCTGAAAATGACAAAGATGATGTTTTGTTGTGAAAAACAAGGTAACTTGATGCATAGTATTGCTTTCATTGAAGGCTACCTGTGCTGAATACCTTCCAGTTACCCCTCTAGATGTACTTTCCTCTCTCCCACGCTGCTCCCTGCCATGCAAGTCTGTCCTCTATGGTCTGTAACAGGCTCCCAAAGGCACTGGCTTCTTGTTAAGTTCATCCAATGGGGAGATAACAGGGAAAAGGGTAAGCGTGGGGTACTGATTCCACTACTCCTTCCCTGTGAGCTCTTCAGGGGCTATTTGTGTCCCTCAGCCAGTGCTCACTGCTCCTCTCCAGGGAGTCCTCTCTGAATGACTTTATCCTTCCAGATTCCATGTCTTTCTGGCCCTTCCCAGTAGTGGTAACAGCTCTGCTATTACTTCCTCAGGGGTACCTACTTCACTATTCTTTGCAGTCTTCCTGGACCCTGCTCACACTTTGGTAAATATTCTTGTTATTAACCCTTCTTCAAATTATCCTAATTTGCATGTGCTTTATTTTTCTTGGTGGGGCCTTCCTCAACAGAGTGACTTTCAGAGAGGTGATGGGCCCTGTGACGGTAGGTGCTATGCCTCTGTTGGGAGGGATAAGGACTGGCTGGATGACAGAGGGCAGGAGCAAGTCTCCAAGGCTGATTTGGCATCTGTCAATCTTGTGTTTTATGTTTTAGGCATGAAACTACCTCTAGAGTAATGACCCAAAGACACTGAGAGTTGCAGGCGATCAGCACTCTAGATAACAGCGGGAGAGGCAGTGGGGAAATCTAAAAAGAATGTGCCATGGACCCCAGTGACCGGAACAGAGTGGCCCGTATGCATGTCCTATCTGCTAAGATGAGCAAAACCAGCAAAGGGCCTACTGGGAACACCCAGGAATGGCACTGTGCCTAGCAAAAGGAAAACTCAGAATTACTAATCCTGTCTTTATTTAAAATGTAGATATTTTGTTCATGATTAACTTTGACATTCATTTTAATTTTTTAAAAACTGCATTAAAATATTATTTTTCTTGATTACTCGGTATTTGAGGCCCCCTAAACTTTTTTAATTTTTTTAATTTTTTTTACTGTTAGTTAATTTTTTCCAGTGTTCCAAGATTCATTCCCCATTCCCCACACCCAGTGCTCCACGCAATAGGTGACCCCAGTACCCACCACCAGGCTCTCCCATCCACCCACCCCCCTCCCTCCAAGTCCCTCAGTTTGTTTCTGTGTCCAAAGTCTCTGTTGTTTTATTTCTCTCCCTGGATTACCCTACTTCCCATTTACTTTCCTTCTCCCACTGTCCTCTGGGTTACCCCTTATGCACTGCAAGTAAGTGAAACCATGTGATACTTGACTTTCTCTACTTGGCTTATTTCACTCAGCATAATCTCTTCTAGTCCCATCTATATTGCTACAAAAGTTGGATATTCATCCTTTCTGATGGAGGCGTAGTATTCCATTGTATATATGTACCACATCTTCTTTATCCATTCATCTGTTGATGGGCACCTTGGCTCTTTCCACAGTTTGGCGATTGTGGCCATTGCTGCGATGAACACTGGGGTACATATGGCCCTTCTTTTCACTACATTTGTATCTTTCCCCCCTAAACTTTCTACCTAAGGAAAGTGCCTCATTCTCCTCACCTTAGTTTGCCAGGCCAGCTACAATGAGTTTGCTTTGACTCCTCACAGCCTGTACTTAGCTCTACTTTCCAAATGCTTCCAGAATCTGTTCACATCTGAACCCCCCTGCGTCTACCATCCAGGCTCAAGCCACTGTCATCTCTCACATGGATCACACGTCATCCCCCAAAAGTAGTAGAATAAAATAACAACCACTTAATTTTGCTCATGATTTTGTGGGACAGGACTTCAGGAAGGACTCAGCGGACAGTCCTTGTTTGGAGTTCCCTAAGCTGTTGTAGCCGGGCATCAAGTGGTGCTATAGTAAACTGAAGGTTCAGCTGGGCTGGTTGTCCAAGATGGCTCACTCATGGGCCTAACAGCTGAGGGGCGGCTGCCGGCTGTGAGCTCATCTTGGGCTGTTGAGTGGGACACCTAACACATGGCCTCTCTAGCATGGGGCTCTCTCAGGTGGGGGGCACATCCCACCAGAGCAAGCATCCTAAGAGAATCAAGTGGAGACTTCATGATATTTTATGGCCTAGCCTCAGAAGTCACACTTCATCACTTCCACCAAATTCTATTGCTAGAAGCAGTCTTTTTTAAAAAAATATTTCATTTATTTATTTGACAGAGAGAGATCACAAGTAGGTAGAGAGGCAGGCAGAGGGAGAGGAGGAAGCAGGCTCCCCGCCGAGCAGAGAGCCCGAGGGGGGCCTCAATCCCAGGACCCCGAGATCATGACCCGAGCCGAAGGCAGAGGCTTAACCCTCTGAGCCACCCAGGCACCCAGAAGCAGTCTTAAGATCACCCAGATTCAAGAACAAGGGCCCTGATTGTCTATCTGTCACAGAGTAGCTAGAATTATCCTTCTAAAATGAGAGTCAGATTATTTTACTCTTCTGCTCAAAATTTTGAATGGCTTCTCATCACGCAGAAAAAAATCATCCAAAGTCTATAGCATAGGGGCACCTGACTGGCTCAGTCAGTGGTGTAATCTCAGGGTTGTAAGTTGGAGCCCCACGTCAAGTTTAGGGATTACTTAAAAATAAAATGTTTAAAAAAATAAAAAGAAAACAAGTCAAGCGTCTTTGTAGATTTAGGTATTTGTACTTGCCGTTCTTCTGCCTGGCGTGCTCTTTCCCAGTGATCTTGGTTGTGACCCTCAATTTGTTGTCATGGCTACTCAAATGTCACCAGATGGAAGAAGCCTTCCTGGCACTCCTTGTACAAAATATTAAACCCTAATTTATTACTCTCTTTCCCCTTGTTATGCTTGATCTTTCTTCAGAGCACTTTTACTACCTGACATCCAATATAGCTACTTATTTATTTATTTGTTGTTTCCTCTTCTTCTCCTTTTCTGTCTAACCCCATTAGAATCTAAGCTCTAGGGGTGCCTGGGGGCTCAGTCTGTTAAGCATCTCCCTTAGGCTCAGGTCATGATCCTGGAGTCCCGGGACAAGCCCCACTTCTGGCTCCCTGCTCAGTGGGGAGTGCGCTTCTCCCTTTTCTTCTCCCTCTGCCCCTTCCCCCACTCATGCTCACTCTCTCTCTCAAGTAAATAAATAAAATCTGAAAAAAAAAGAGTCTAAGCTCTATGAGGGAAGAGAAACCAACTGTTCTATTGCCTGATATATCCATACCGTCAAGACCAGCGCCTGGCACGTAAGGAGTGTTTGATAACATTTTTTAAAATATTTTATTTATTTTAGAGAGAGAAGAGAGAGCACGAGCTGGGGGAGCGACACAGGGAGAGAAAGAACCCTGAGCAGAATCTGTACTGAGTGTGGAGCCTGACACAGGGCTCAATCTCAGGACCCCGAGATCATGACCCAAGCCAAAATCAAGAGTCACTTAACCAAGTGAGTCACCCAGGTGCCCCAGTAAATTTTTTTTAAGCTTTTATTTGTTTATTTGATAGAAACACAGCTAGAGATGGTATGCAAGCAAGGGGAGTGAGAGAGGGAAAAGCAGGCTTCCCGCGGAGCAGGGAGCTGGATTCGGGGCTCCATCCCAGAACTTCAAGATCATGACCTAAACCAAAGGCAGAGGCTTAATGACTGAACCACCCGGGTGCCCCCCCATAAGTATTTCTTAATGAATCAACAAAAGAACGTAGATAGAATTACTCCTGAATGAAATATACATTGTTATTTTTAATGGTTATAACTTTCCATTATGTGAGTAATCCAAAATGTATTTACCAAATCCCCTTTATTTGGGTTCCTCTCAATGTATCACTTGTGAACAAGGAACATGCTTATCGGTAAATCTCTCATAATAATTTCCTTAGGATAATTCCCTCAAGTAGAATTACTAAGTAAAAGAGAATCCATATTTTTAAGGTTTTATTTATTTGTTTTGTTTTATTTTGTTTCATATTTCTAAGGTTTTAAATACATATTATCCTAAAATGGACTACTGAGATGCATAGTTCTATCAGCAGTATACAGCGGTGCTTTTTCCCACAGTCTCAGCTCATGGTACTATTTCTTCGCTGTCTAGACACTATCTACTGACTTCCCTGTATTTTAGGTGAGGATCTAATTCAGTCACACCACTCCCACATTCTCTTTGCTCCCATTTTTGCTTGTTGGCTCATTAATTTAGTTTCTCCTTTATATCTTTGAATAATATACTTAAACCCTTATTTCAGTTTCTACCAATTTTCTACAGTATCTTTTGACACTTGATAAGCCTTGTGACACTTCTACATTTTTCTCTACTCCCTACTCCTCCCATCACCTGTCAGCTGTTCCTTTATTTTTTTATTGTCAATATTGATAACATTTATATAATTTTCTGTAACCATAACTAAGTATTCTAAAAGTAGAAAAATAGATAATTTTTTTTTAAGATTTTACTTATTTGACAGAGAGAAACATAGTGAGAGAGGGAACAGAAGCAGGGGGAGAGAGAGAAAGAAGCAGGCTTCCTGCCGAGCAGGGAGCCGGATGTGGGGCTCAATCCCGGGTCTCCAGGATCGTGACCTGAGCCCAAGGTAGTTGCTTAACCAACTGAGCCACCCAGGCGCCCCTCGATAAAGTTTTTATATGATATCATAGTTAATTGTAGAGCTGAGTTCTGTGGCATAATTATAGTGTTTTCTTCTCTCTGGTTCCATGGTCATGATCCTCATGCCAAGCAAAGGAGAATTTGCCTAGTCTCAAGATCAAATGAGTTTGTTTTTCTTAAATGCAACAAATTGTTCAATGATGCCACTTTTTTGCTTCTCTGTCTTTCTTTAATTGAGAGGATAATAGGATTTCATGGGTGATGGGCATTAGAGATGAGGGCACAGGATGTGATGAGCACTGGGTGTTATGTGCAACTGATAAATTATAGAAAACTACATCTAGGGCACCTGGGTGGCTCAGTGTGTTAAAGCCTCTTCCTCAGGTCATGATCTCAGGGTCCTGGGATTGAGGCCCGCGTGTGTGTGGGGGGGTGTCTCTGCTCAGTGGGGAGCCTGCTTCCTCCTCTCTCTCTCAGCCTGCCTGTGATCTCTGTCTGTCAAATAAATAAATTAAATATTTTTTAAAAAAAGAAAAGAAAACTACATCTGAAACTAATGATGCACTATAAACTGGCTAACTGAAGTTAAAAAAAAATAAAAGCAATGATAATAAACTAAAAAAAAAAGCCAGAAAAAATAGGCTTTCATTACTCTACTCCTGTGTATTCCAATTTATTCATTCTGTACCTCTTTTGGAATCCACTATAGTCTTCTTAGAGCCCACTGAATTTTAATTTGGCCTATTTGCTTTCTAGACTGCCAACCTGTGGTCACTGACATTCTACTGGATTTCCAGTTAGTTCCTTGCCATGGGATAGCCCTCTTTCTTAGTTTTCAGCCTTATTTTTCTGGAGTCCATACTAAAAAATGTACTTCTAGGTAGAGAGGTAAACTTTCTTCTTTGCTTATTTGATGAATTTCTTTATCTTCCTAATGATTAATAAATTCCCTTGGTAAAGAACTTGGGCTCAAAATGATTTTCCCCCCCAAATTGTCTTCTTCCCAACACTTGATATGGAAAATGTTTCAAACCTACAGAAAATTTTAAAAGAATATTTTCATCAACAAGGGTACCTGAGTGGCTCAGTTGGTTAAGTGTCAAACTCAATTTAGGGTCAGGTCATGATCTCCAGGTCCTAAGATCGAGCACAGCGACTCATTCTGAAGCCTGCTTAAGAGTTTGATTCCCCCTCTCCCTCCACCCTCCTCTCTGCTCATGTGTGTGCACACACCCGCATGCTCGCTCTCTAATTTAAAAAAAGAATATTTTTGGGGTGCCTGGGTGGCTCAGTTGGTTAAGCGACTGCCTTCAACTCAGGTCATGATCCCGGAGACCCGGGATCGAGCCCCATATCGGGCTCCCTGCTCGGCGGGCTCCCTCTCTCATTCCCCCTGCTTGTGTTCCCTCTCTGGCTGTGTTTCTCTCTGTCAAATAAATAAAATCTTAAAAAAAAAAGAATATTTGCATCAACACTAATACAAGCTTCACTAGATCCACCAATTTTTGTGCATATTACCACATTTTCGGTATTTGTTTTTTTCTAAGTTATTTGAAAATAAGTTGAAACACTCATGATATCACATCCAAGATGATGAGCACTAATGAATAACATCGCCAAATATATAGCCCATATTAGAATCTTCTCAATTGTCACCATGTTTATAGATTTTTTTTTAAATTTTCCAATCCAGAACCCAATCAGGTTTCTCAGTGTTCGGTCTTTATGTCTTTTTATTCTCTTCATCTTCAATGGTGCTCTTGCCTTTTTTCAAGATAGACATTTTTGGTAAGAATATAACACACATGAGATTGTATGCTTACTATATCATATCAAAGGGCATTTTAGATTCTTTTTTTGAATGAGTTCTACACCCAACGTTGGGCTCAAACTCGTGACCCTGGGATTAAGAGTCCCATGCTCTACTGACTGAGCCAGCCAGGTGCCCCTATATTGACTGAGCCAATCAGGAGTCCTGTCACTCTTCTTTTTAATGGCTGTATAGTGTTTCACTCTGTAGACATAATCCAAGTTTATGCAAGCACTTTCCCATCGATGGGCATGTAAATTGCTTTGGTTGTTTTGCTATTAAAAATGAGTTCACAATAAATAACTTTGGGCATATGTTGGTCCTGTTTGTTGAGGTGTATGGTTAGGGCGAATTTCTAGAAGCAGGATGCAGGGTCCAAGGGTGAATGCATGTGTGATTTTGTTAGATATCACCAAATTCCTCTCCCCAGGGGTCATAGCATTTTGCGCTTGACAGTGCAATACGTGTCTGCAAAGAAGAGCATTTTCAACCTCGGTTGATATTGTCCCCAGAAAACACATAAAACTAAGTCTCTGTGAAACAAAATTTGGAAGTCATACCACAAGATATAGGTGGCATCAATGAAAAGTAAGTTGGATGAAATAAAAATTTAAAGTTCAAGAAAAACCCTAAACTGAAATGGCATTGTCGGTATCTGCAATAGAAGCAGTAAAAAATAGAATTAGAACTGGGGAGGGGCTCCTGGCTGGCTCAGTCAGTGGAGCACCTGACTCTTGATCCCAGGGTTGTGACTGAACTCCACGTGGGGAGGGGAGCCTACTTAAAATAAAATAAAATAAAATAAAATGATGCAAATCAAAATTACATTGAGATACTACCTTACACCAGTTAGAATGGCAAAGATTAACAAGGCAGGAAACACATTTTGGAGAGGATGTGGAGAAAAGGGAACCCTTTTGCACTGTTGGTGGGAATGCAAGCTGGTACAGCCACTTAAGAAAACAGTGTGGTAGTTCCTCAAAAACTTAAAAATAGGGACGCCTGGGTGGCTCAGTTGGTTAAGCCACTGCCTTCGGCTCAGGTCATGATCCTGGAGACCCGGGATCGAGTCCCACATCGGGCTGCCTGCTCGGCGGGAAGCCTGCTTCTCCCTCTCTCACTCCCCCTGCTTGTGTTCCCTCTCTGGCTATGTTTCTCTCTGTCAAATAAATAAAATCTTAAAAAAAAAAAAAAAAAACTTAAAAATAGAGCTACCCTATGACCCTGCAATTGCACTACTGGGTATTTACCCCAATGATAAAGATGTAGTGAAAAGAAGGGCCATATGCACCCCAATGTTCATAGCCACAATGTCCACAATAGCCAAACTGTTGAAAGAGCTGAGATGCCCTTCAACAGACAAATGGATAAAGAAGATATGGTCCATATACACAATGGAATATTACTCAGCCATCACAAAGGATGAATACCCAGTTTTTGCATCCACATGGATGGGACTGGAGGAGACTATGCTGAGTGAAATAAGTCAAGCAGAGAAAGTCAGTTATCATATGGTTTCAGTTACTTGTGGAGCATAAGGAATAGCATGAAGGACATTAGGAGAAGGAAGGGAAAAATGAAGGGGGGGAATCAGAGGGGGAGATGAACCACGAGAGACTACGAACTCTGAGAAACAAACTGAGGGTTTTGAAGGGGAGGGGGTGAGGGGATGGGTTGGCCCGGTGATGGGTATTAAGGAGGACACGTATTACATGGAGCACTGGGTTTTTTTTAAAAGATTTTATTTATTTATGTGACAGAGAGAGAGATCACAAGTAGGCAGAGAGGCAGGCAGAGAGAAAGAGGAGGAAGCAGGCTCCCTGCTGAGCAGAGAGCCCCATGCGGACCTCGATCTCAGAACCCTGAGATCATGACCTGAGCTGAAAGCAGAGGCTTAACCCACTGAGGCACCCAGGTGCCCAGAGCACTGGGTGTTTTATGCAAACAATGAATCTTGGAATGCTACATCAAAAACTAATGATGTACCGTATGGTGACTAACATAACGTAGTAAAAAAAATTTAAAATCAGGAAATGCAAATTAAAAATAAAATGCATGTAGAAAAAATATAAAAAAATAAAACATAGGTAGAAGCTGAAAAAATAAAATTAAACACTTAAAAAAGAATTAGAACTGCAGAAAATTAAATCACTAATACAAAGGATAAATGTTATTAGCTGTCTCAGAAGGAAAAAGGACAGAGACATGACTATGATAAAGGACATAGAAAGATGCTCCAATAACATAATTATAAGTGCTTCTCAGGAAAGAACCACTTAGAACAAATACAGTAATCGAAATTAGAGTAGAAGAAAATTGTCTTGGCGTGGGGATTATTTAAAATCCCAAGCTAAAAAACCACAGATTGAAAGGAGTTTTGATATCACATGCATACAACCATACACTCATCTAGATCCACATTATCTTCACAAAATTATTTCATTTCAGGGATTAAATAAAACCATTTCCTATAAATATTCTGGAAATAAAGGCAGCTTTTTTTAAAAAAAGATTTTATTTATTTGACAGAGAGAAACACAGCCAGAGAGGGAACACAAGCAGGGGGAGTGAGAGAGGGAGAAGCAGGCTTCCCGCCGAGCAGGGAGCCCCATGTGGGACTCGATCCCAGGTCTCCGGGATCATGACCTGAGCTGAAGGCAGTCGCCCAACCAACTGAGCCACCCAGGCGTCCCTAAAGGCGGCTTTTAAAAATGATATGGAAGCACTTGGCTGGCTCAGTTGGTAGAGCATATGACTCTGGATCTAAGGGGTTGTGAGTAAAAGCCCCACCTTGGGCATAACGTTTATTGAAAATAATAATAATAATAATAATAATAATAATAATAATAATAATAAAAGAAGATGTTAAATGAGACTGCCAAATATAAATTTTCTAGATTAATGTTTAGGAATAATCACCATCCCAGTTAAATTAGCCAAGAGAGTTTTAATCAAAGAAATGATTCTAAAATTCATTTAAACATATAGGAATATATTAAGAGAAAGAATATATAAGAATATCATAAATAATTTATAAAGAAGAATATTGGGTTGGGGCGCCTGAGTGGCTCAATTGGTTGAGCAACTGCCTTCGGCTCAGGTCATGATCCCAGAGACCCAGGATCGAGTCCCACATCAGGCTCCCTGCTCTGCGGGAAGCCTGCTTCTCCCTCTCTCACTCCCCCTGCTCGTGTTCCCTCTCTGGCTGTGTATCTCTCTGTCAAATAAATAAAATCTTAAAAAAAAAGAAGAATATTGGGAAGGGACTAATCCTTCTATCTGGTAAAATCTACTATAAAGCAGCTATAAGTAAATCAATGTGGCATTGGTAGCAATGTGGAGAGAACATGCATGTAAATATAACAGAAGAGATGGTCCAAAGCCAGATTTTAGTATTTGTTGTGATGTAAACAAATCCATGGAAAATGGAAGGATTTTTCTTTTTTTCTTTTTTAAAAGATTTTATTTATTTGTTTAACAGAGAGAAACATAGCTAGAGAGGAAACACAAGCAGAGGGACTGAGAGAGTGAGAAGCAGGCCTCCCGCCGAGGGGGAAGTCCAACACGGGGCTCAATCCTAGGTCTTCAGGATCATGACCTGAGCCGAAGGCAGTCGCCCAACCAAGTGAGCCACCCAGGCGCCCCATTTTTCTTTTTCTTTTTTTTAAAGATTTTATTTATTCATTTTGAGAGACCAGGAAAGAGAACGAGAGAGAGAAAGAGCACAAGCCAGGGGGGAGGAGCAGATTCTCTACGGAGCAGGGAGCCAGAAGTGGGACTGGCTCCCAGGACCCAGGGTCATGACCCAAGCCGAAGGCAGACACTCAACCAACTGAGCCATCCAGGTATCCCCAGAAGGATTTTTCAATAGACAGTTATGAGTGGTTAACTCTTTGGGGGTGTGCGGGGTATCTATCTATTTGGTGCTCAAACCTGAGACAGAGTGTTTGTTTAGATCCTCACCCTATAACATAACAAAATACATCCCAGTAGGTTAGGGTTAAATAAATTATAAAATAACCAACCATCAAAAAACTAAAGGAAACAGAATTCATCAAATTTGTAAGTTTAAAATGAATGGAAGAAATTACCAAAGATAGATACAAGCACAAAAGCTTTAAATTCCTGTTTATCTACAATGCCATAAGCAATACTAAAATATGAAGTGCAATAAATCATCTGCAGTGAAAATACCAAGGAAGGGGTTAATATCTTTTTTTTAAAGGATTTTATTTATTTGACAGAGAGAAACACGCCAGAGAGGGAACACAAGCAGAGGGAATGAGAGAGGGAGAAGCAGGCTTCCCGCCGAGCAGGGAGCCCAATGTGGGACTCAATCCCGGGTCTCCGGGATCATGACCTGAGCCGAAGGCAGTCGCTCAACCAACCGAGCCACCCAGGCGCCCCTGGAAGGGGTTAATATCTTATTGTACAAATCACTTACAGAAATCAACTATATAAAGGCATGAACTGATCATTCACAACAGAAGAAACTGAAATCGCTAATAAATATCTGAAAGACGTGTTTGATCAGTAATCAAAGAAACACTGCTTCAAATAGCAATGCCATGTTGATTTTTCACCTTTTAAGTTAAGAAAGTTTAAAAAGTTAGCTTCCTTAATGGCTTAATGTGAGAGTGGAGGGCAGTAAGAATTTAGACAGCCATTTTTTTGAAGGAGAAATGAGAGCTTTGGTCAGATCCTAGGGCCCTAGACAGTCATTCTTAGACATTGTTGATGAAGTATACATTTGTATGATCTCTTGGGCAAGTAATTTGGTAACTTCAGTCAAAGAGCTTTAGAAAAGATCCTGCTGGGGCGCGTGGGTGGCTCAGTCATTAAGCATCTGCCTTCCACTCAGGTCATGATCCTGGAGCCCTGGGAGTCCTGGAATCAAACCCAGCATCCCGCTCCCTGCTGGGCTGGAAGCCTGCTTCTCCCTCTCCCACTCTCCCTGCTTGTGTTCCCTCTCCAGCTGTGTTTCTCTCTGTCAAATAAATAAAATCTTAAAAAAGAAAGAAAAGCTCCTACTCTCTTACCCCATAATTTTAGTTTTAGGACTCTATCTCAAGGAAGTTCTAAAAAAAATCTGTAGTATTTCCTGCACAAAGTATTCATCTCCAAGCTAGGCATTATATTTAAAAATTAAAAAGTATTTGCATGCTTCATGTTAGAGGATAACAGTTCAGTAAAAAAAAAAAAATCGATGACATGAACATAATGCAGTTTTTAGAAATTAAAATGTGGAGTATGTATTGAGTAATTATCTAAGTATTTTGTATTTGCTCATTTAACCCTCATTACGAGGATACTGGATATCTTCCTTGGCCCTTCCAGGTGCACCCACCACTCTTATCCAGTTTCTTCTGATTGGTAAGGGCTGCATCAACAAAATCACTTGCCTTCTAGCTTCTGGTTGGGGTAGGTCAATGGAGAGAACCAATGAAGGCAGGCACAAAAGTTTGGGTATTATTTGTCCTGGCTCCCTCTCTATGAGTTTCCTGCGGGCTGAAAGCCTCCCTGAACTAACTACAGCTTGTGTAGGCAACGCCTGTTCAACACCACTGCCACCAGGTTCTCATAACTGTTCTCTCCCTTTACCCTTTCACAAAGATGCCTTCTTGCTCTCACCAGCCTGGGAATACTGCTTGATTCCCTGTGGTTTCTCTTCATTTTGCCTACCTCTTTTAAAATATTTCCTTTATGGGGCACCTGGGTGGCTCAGTCAGTTAAGTGTCTGCCTTCGGCTCAGGTCATGATCCCAGGGTCCTGAGATAGAGCCCCACATGGAACCCTGCATGGAGCCCCACATCAGACTCCCTGCTTAGCAGGAAGCTTGCTTCTCCCTCTCCCCTAGCCTGTGTTCCCTCTCTTGTTGTCTCTCTCTGTCAAATAAGTAAATAAAATCTTTAAAAATATACATATTTATGATAATCTCTTCAAATGATCTAATTAGAGTTTGCTGTTTCTTACTGGAACCCTGACAGATACAACAGCTTATGAGATTTTATATTTGAGGAGGTAGGCACAGAGAAGTAATCTGCCCAAGGTCACAAAAGGGAGGAAATAGTAATTGTAGGGAATGTTGAAATTGTTCCTTTATGTGTCTTAAAGTAACTTTTATTATTTTTATTACAAAAGATATACAAAATATAAAATACAAACAAATAAAATGAAGAAAAGAGAATACCCGTATTTCCACTCATCTACTATTTATTTAATAAGACTCCCACATTTTTTTGTTTCCAGGCAAACTCCTGCTTCTCATCTCAGGCTCTATGTTCAATTGTCTAGTCTATAATCTTCACGTGGATGTCTCAAAGGCACTTGAAACTGAGCATGTCCAAAAATAGGCTCATGATCTTCCAAATTCTAGCCACAACCAAGTCCTGTCAATTTTACATGTAAATGTCTCTAATATGCCCACAGCTCTCCAGCTGCCACCACCCACCTTAGTCCAAGACACTATCACCTCTTTCTTTGAAGAATTCCAAGCTTTGGTCTCCCTGTATCAATGTACTCTTGTCTCCTTCAACCCATTATTTACACAGCAGGCAGACAGACCTTTTCAAAATGCATCTAGTTGTATCACCTCTTGTTTAAAAGCTTGCTTCACCAAGGAACCATGCTTCTTTCTACCACAGGGCCTTTGCTGGTATTGCTCCCTCATTTTGGCACTTTTAAAAAAATATTTTATCTATTTATTTGAGAGAGAGAGAGAGAGAGAGAGAGAGAGAGAGAGAGAGAAAGAAATAGAGGCAGCGAGAGAGGGAATATAAGCAAGGGGAGTGGGAGAGGGATAAGTAGGGAGCCCAACTTGGAGCTCGATCCAAGGACCCTGGGATCATGACCTGAGCCAAAGTCAGCCGCCTAATGATGGCACCACCTAGGTGCCCCTAAGACTTTTATTAGATTTTATTTATTTATTTGAGAAAGAGAGAAAGAGCATGAACACAAGTGGAGGGGGGCACGGAGGGGCAGAGGGAGAGAGGGAGAAGCAGACTCCCTGCTGAGCATGGAGCCCTATGGTGCTCTATTCCAGGACCCTGAGATCATGATCCCAAAGGTAGACTAGCTCAACCATCTGAGCCACCCAGGCTCTTTCTGGGACATTTTTACACACTTGCCCAAAGGTAACCTCCAGAGTGGTCAAGACACCCAAACACTTTTTTTTTTATCACTAGGAGCCTTTCCAACATAACATTTATCAGAGCTTACGTGAACACATCAAGCATGTTGTTGCCTGTCTCCTTTAAAAGATGCTCTAGCAGACAGTATAATGAAGGTCTCTGGCTGTCTTGTGTTGCCTGCGCATCCCCAGTACTTTGCCCTGTGCCTAGGACATAGTATAAAATCAGTGTTTGAATAAAACCAATGCAACAGGGATAAGGACAAAGTTGGATGAATCATATTAGAAAGGTCTGAATTCTTTATTATTTCCTCTTTTTTTGCTTCAGAGTCTAACAAGATAAAAATAATATTGATTTAATCATGTCTCAACTACTTTTCTAGAAAGTAAAAACTATTAAAACTGGATAAAGAGTGGCACCTGGGTGGTTCAGTCAGTTAAGTGTCTGCCTTCAGCTCAGGTCATGATCTCAGGGGCCAGGGATCGAGTCCAGCGTCAGTCTCCCTACTCAGCCGGGAGTCTGCTTCTCCCTCTCCCTCTGGCTCCCTCATGTTCTCTCTGTCCCAAATAAATATATTTTTAAAAAATCTTTAAAAAGCTGGATAGGGGCTGCTAGGTGGCTCAGTTGTTAAGCATCTGCCTTCAGCTCAGGTCATGAACTTAGGGGTCTGGAATCTAGATCCGCATCAGGCTCCCTGCTTGGTGGGAGGCCTGCTTCTCCCTCTCTTGCATCCCTTGCTTGTATTCCCTCTCTAGCTGTGTTTCTCTCTGCCAAATAAATAAATAACATCTTTTTAAAAACTGGATAAAAAGAGACTGTATCTATATTCCCTTACAGTTTTTTCAACAAAATTGTTTGATACACAATTGGGGGAGCAGGAGAAATATTTATATGTGGGCATGGATTCTAGTTAACTTCCTGGAGTTTTCAATCACTTATTCTAGATGTTATAATTATATTTGTTTTGAGGGTTCTAGTGATGACAAAATCAGCTCTAGGCGGATAAAGTGGAAATTGAAAAAAGAGATAAAACTAGCAAGAGGCTGGTTGTACAGTAAAATATGTTCACTAAATATCTTTTTTGGTAGGATAAGGAAACAGGTGTTTTTTTCTTTCCTTTCTGTACCTTAACCAGCCCTTGATCTTCACTTTTAAAGTCTAGGTCCCACTTAATCTGTGAGAGTTACGGGTTTGTGGTTTTTTGTTTGTTTTCTTTTTTTTCAAAGACTTTATTTACTTATTTGAGAGAGAAGGAGCGCATAAGGGGTGGGGAGGCAGAGGAAGAGGGAGAAGCTGGCTTCCCATTGCTCCCCATTGAGCAGGGAGCCTGATGGGGGCTCCATCCCAAGATCCTGGGGTCATGACCTGAACCAAAGGCAGAAGCTTAACCCACTGAGCCATCCAGGCGCCCCTGATAGCTGACTTCTTAATTTTCTTGCCTACTTGCTTCCATTTGGGTCAAGCCCCTCAGCTTGGGCAACCCCAGAGAGAATTAATAATGGCCCTGTTGGCCCCAACTGCCACTTTCCACTTCACCCCGCCCCCTCCCTAGGGCGGGGCCGAGGCTGCGCAGACCTCACCCAGCCCCTTGTGACGTCACAAAAGAGCCCACCCAAGTGCCGCGCAAGCGCCGTTACCCTGCAGTCCAGGTCCCGGTCCTTCAAGTGCCAACTTCCCCCAGCCCACCTGGCTCAGTCATCTTTAGTCAGGGCGTGAACTAGGCTGAAACCCCCACGGGGCCGCCCTTTGGTGGCGTCGCCGGCCCCGGCGGTGCCAAGCTGCGGTAGCCATAGGCTACCCAGCCGCCGGGTGGGCCCGTTAGCTGGGCGGCCTCGGGAGCGCGCGGGTACCGGACCCGCGGAGCTGGCGAGGCGCGCGCCCGTGAGGGAGGGGCCGTGAGCAGAACGTCTACAACCGCCCGGCGCGCTCCAGAACCATGAGCGCACACAGCTCGGCCGGTTCTAGAGGCAGTGGCGGCGGGAGGGGCCGCGAGGCGGAGCGCGCGCCCGTAGCCGGGGGCACAACTGCCGAGATCCCGGACCCGGACTCCAGCTTGGGCGCGGTCACATCCTCCGCCTCCGGGTCAAGCCTCCGTTCTGAGTGGCGGACTTTCTCCAGTCCGTTTTCCAGCTTTCAGTCGAACGCGTCCGTAGGGGACCCCGGATACGAGAAGAGCTCCGGCGCGCCCGCCCAACTCGGCTCCACTCCTGG
Organism: Spilogale gracilis; assembly: GCA_004023965.1. NCBI lineage: Eukaryota > Metazoa > Chordata > Mammalia > Carnivora > Mephitidae > Spilogale > Spilogale gracilis. The sequence goes on along the minus strand of PITA01008217.1, from coordinate 52,905 downwards.
CCCGAGGACCAACACAGACTCTAGGATTGGCCTCTGGGGCTTCGGCGCCCACGACTTGAACCACCAGATCCCCATGTCTGCCACCCACCAGAGCACCGTCGATGGGGCCGCGCCAGCTTCCAACCCGGACGCAAGCCACCCCGGGGTACCGGTACAAGGACCTCCTGCCCCGCCCTCAGGCCCCGCTCTAGTGTCAATACCTGAGTCCACCCCACCCGCAGTGCTCGGCTATCCCCGAGAATCAGTACAAGGACCTCTTACATCCACCAGCTCTACCCGAGAATCAGTGCAAGAGTCTGGCCCGCCCTTGTTGCCCGGCTTCCCCAGGTTATCGATGCCAGCACCTCCTCCAACCAGTAACACTCCCGACAAGTCAGCACTCGGGTTCGCCCCGCCCTCAGTGATCGGCTCCTCTCGGAGTTCGGTGCGGGCACCTCCCGCACCCAATAACTCCCCGCTAGTTTCATTGCAAGGGTCCTTGCAGTTCTCAGAACACGGCTGCCCCCGACTATCAGTAGACGGATCTGTTCTGCTCTCGGACTCCTCCCGAGTGTCGGTGCAAGGGTCCCCCCCACCCTCAGTGCTCAGCACCCCCCCGAGTTCGCTGCCGGGATCAGCTCGGTTCTCGGACTCCTCCCAAGTGTCGCTGCAAGGGTCTGCCCCGCCCTCAGAACTCAGCTCCCTCCCGACTTCGCAGCAAGGATCGGCCCACCTCTCGGAGTCCTCCCGAGCGTCTGGACAAGGGTACACCCCGCCCCCCGTGCCCGGCTACCCCCAGGATTTGGTGCAAGGACCTCTTACGCCCAGGAACAACTTCCGAGGGTCCGCACAAGGGTCCACCCAGTCCTCCGTGCCCGGCTCCCCCCGGGATTCGGTACAAGGACCTTTTACTCCCAGGAACTCCTCCCGAGGGTCGGCCCAAGGGTCCACCCAGCCCTCGGTGCCAGGTTCCCCCCGAACATCCGCGGGAGGATCGGTTCCACCCCCGGGCTCTCCAGGAGGAGCTGCGGCTCCACCCCCAGGCTCTCCCGAAGGAGCTGTGCAAGGGTCCGCTCCGCCCTCAGTGCCCGGCTCTGCCCGGGTGTCGGTGGAAGAATCGGCTCCGCCCCCGGACTCCCCCGGAGAGTCAGTAGAAGGGTCCGCCCCGCCCTTGGCGCGCTCCACTCCTATACCTACACCCGGGGAGAGTCGCAACCAGAGCATGGAGAGTGTGGAGTCGAGTATCGCCGGCCACATGTTCGACGTAGTCGTGATAGGAGGCGGCATCTCAGGTCAGTACGGACTGTAGCAGTCTGGGCGGCCCAGGGTGAGAGGCTCTGCAGTAGCGCCGCAGCATTTTTTTGGGGGGGTGTCTCTCATGAATGCTGGAGTGCAACGGTGCTGGGCCCCGGATCCTGCGAGGCGAGAGTGGGGGTTGGGCCAGATTTGCTAGTGGTGTGAATGAGGGAAGCAGAACAATAATTTTACTGCTACTATTAAATACTAGCATTTAATTAGCTCTCGCTGTGCAGTTATATTCCGTACTTGACTTGCATTTCCTCAGTCCTCCGCAGTCCTGTGGGATGGATACTCGCCTCCATTTTACAAAACCAAGTAACTGAGATTTGGAGACTGAATAACTTTGCAGAGGTCGAACCACTTAGCTAGAAAGTGGCTGAATGATTTTTTTCCATTTAAGACCTTCACTTCTAATCCCAGAGGTGGCTGCTTTGCCTCACTGATTTCACGTCCTTTGCCCTAACCAGAACATCAGCGTTGGGATTTTTGTGGTATTGAGGTAGTAATAGTGTTATTCTGGTTCTGCTCTTCTCCAAGCACTTTTGCTTAGAAAATTTGGCAAGTGAAGAGGAAGGAAGAATCTTTTACTAAAAGGTTTTTGTTGTTGTTGTTTTGTGGGTGTTTTTTGTTGTTGTTTTGTTTTGTTTTAAAGGAGAGAGGGTGGGCTCTTAGTTTTAACCTACTCGGCTGTTTTTTTTTAGAACTTGCAGGGAGGTTTAGGGCATGTATTGCCCAAAGGGAATCCCTTTGTGAAGCAGAAGCCCATAGCTGATCAGGGAATGCCCTGTTGTGTCCTTTCGTAAAAGCTCCCAGTGACTGAATCCTGACCTATGTGGAGCTGGTGAGCCTGGGTTCCCCCGATCCTGTCTTAGGTTTGCAGCTGACCAAGTGTGTGAGGCTTGCCGGTATCTTCCTGGAAACCTCATCATGACTGATATATTCAGTTGTCACTTAGGGTGTCATAATTGCTAAAATTTAAAATTCAGGAGTTGTGTTTCAGCCCTAGCTAGAATTCCATATAAATCTGCCCAGATTTCCACTAATTTCTGAAGTATATCTGCAGGATCTGATTTAGAAAGGGAGAAAGAAAGTGGAAGGGAGTAAGTAGAATGATCCCACAGTAGCCATTTGTATGTATAATTTGGGGGTAGGGATAGACTCCGCATGCTTAAAAATTAATTTTAAGTAGAGATAGCTTTTAACTTGGTCTTTTGAGGATCAACAGTCTGAATTGCCAGAGGAGAGGTTGGTCTGAACTGCTGCTTTGAGACTCCAGCCAGTGCCAGCAAAAACACCCATGTGTGTTAGAACATCAGAGGAAAGAAGACCTGGGTGGAGAGTAAGAAATAGAAGTAAATTTCTCTTGTTTCCATTCATTTATTCCTTTATTCATTCAACAAACATTGCCAAATGCTTGCAGTGAAGACAACTGGTATTTGCAAAAACCTAGTCCTCCCATGCATGCCTCCTAGAAGCAATGTGATTGTTGATCACTGGGAAATAAATATTCTGGTTGTGTGGTCTGTAAAGGATTAGTTCTCTCTCTTCCACCATCTCCATTATCCACACTTCACAATTTGGGGTTCTTTCTAGGATTTTATCTTTGTTCTTTTCTTGTTCTGTGCTCCCGTATTCCTTAAGGAGCGTTTTGTCTTTTCTTTTCCCTCTGCCTGACTACCTGCTCTGTCTCCGTTTCCATACCTTATTCCCAGTAGTTGGTCGTGAGCCCAGGTGGATGTACCGTGAAGCTGGTGACCCTCATGCTTTATGGCCTTTCAACTGCACGTGTCTTCTGCTTCTCCTTCTGAATAAATAGCTTTATACTATGTCTTGTATTGGTAACCTTGCATTCTTTTTTCTTAAAGAGGGTACCCAAATCATATAAGCTTCAGACCCCTCAAACCTTGGGTCTGTCTATGATCATTGTTAATTATTAATTTGTTTCATTTGGGGGAAAGCGGAGGGCCTGCCTTATGGTAGTTCACACACCTATTCCAGCAGCCTGCTTCTGGTCCGTTAGTGACAGTGGAAAATGCAGGGGTGCTTCCTCTGATATCATCTTTGTCACTCAATTGGAGTGGTTTTTAACACCCAAACTGACCAGAAACATTGCATTCTGGCTGTGGTGCTTTCCCAAGATGGTTCACAGCTAAAATTAAAAGCAGTTGCAAGTCTGGCTCAGGCTAAACTCTGCACACAGACTGGGTATTTCATGAGCAGGTGAGAGGCATTACTGCTCAAGGGGTTCTTGGGATGTCAGAAACACATCATCCAGGGCACCTGGATGGCTCAGTTGGCTAAGCCACTGCCTTTAGCTCAGGTCATGATCCCGGAGTCCTAGGATCGAGCCCCGCATCGGGCTCCCTACTCGGAAGGAAGCCTGCTTCTCCCTCTCTCATGCCCCCTGCTTGTGTTCACTCTCTAGCTGTGTTTCTCTCTGCCAAATAAATAAATACAATAAAAAAAAGAAACACGTCATCCTTGCATGTGCTTAGCAAAGTCCCCTGAGTGACTTAATCACTATATCAGTTATAAATGTTTTGGGATATTTCTTAAAACTTTTGTTACAACTTGCACACTTTAATATGTTACCCACACACTTATAATATACGGCCAATACTCACCATCTGCAGTGTCCTTCCTTTTATATAACATTGTAGCTCTCAGAAAAGTACAAACTCCAAATGACACTCCTTAAAATCAAGTTAGTAACAGAATTATCTTTCATTTTTGATAGCTATCTTGGCTATACAAAGAATGGCAGCATCTTTTTTTAAAATATCAATTTTAAAGATTATTTATTTACTTATTTATTTATTTGACAGAGAGAGAGAGAGCACAAGTGGTGGGGAGCAGGAGAAGGAGAAGCAGGCTCCCTGCTGAGCAGGGAGCCTGATTCAGGGCTCTCTCCCAAGACCCTGGGATCATGACCTGAGCTGAAGGCAGATGCTTAACTGATTGAGCCAGCTACCCAGGTGCCCCAGGAGTGGCAGCATCTTAATATAGCTCCCTCTTGTCGTTAAAAAAAAAAAACCCATAAAACAGGGACGCCTGGATAGCTCAGTGGGTTAAGCATCCAACTCTTGGTGGCTCAGGTCATGATCTCGTGGGTCCTGAGATCAAATTCCGTGTAGGGTTCCATGCTCAGTGGGGAGTGTGCTTGAGTTTCTTTCTATCTGCCTCTCCTCCAGTCATGCACGTGCATGCATGCTCTCTCCAAAATAAATAAATCTTTAAAAAAAAAAACCCATAAAACAGAGCACGTCCTATAGCCACAAAACCCCTTTTTCTGTCCATTAATCAATTACATAATTGCATATACTGTGTTAGTAGTGGAGAGGGGCAACCCCCTGCTTATTTCTAAGTAATACAATGGTATCTTTAACATGCTCTGGCCCTTATTTGTCATTCATCATCTATCACCAAGTCCTTCCTGAAACTCCTTTCATTCTGTGACAGTTGGATCCTGAATTTTTTATTCCACACTGATCGCCCCTTTACTGTTTCTTTCATTACACCCATATTCTTGTGAACTTCCAGTTTTGAAACGGTCTCGAGGTTCAGCTGTTGATCACTGTCGGGCTCTTATGCACTTTTCCCCTCTCTTACGCATTCTAGGACTTGAGATTTCCCTTTTCTATAGAAAGCTCTTAAGTCTCTCGTTTGGATCCATTTCTTTCTATGAGATCCTGTTTATAACTTATCTGCTCCTGGATATTTTGCCCTTTAATGTCCTATTTTTACTTTGTATTCACCAGGTCCAAAAGCCCCCTTGCCCTACAACCCAGCTTGTCTTCCTCATTTCCTTGGCTCAGTTCTTGGCACCATTGTCATTTACACCCAGACTGCAGGTCTTTCTAATTCCTCATTTGGGCTCTTCTTCTTCTTCATTGCCAGTGACTCCCCCATCCCCAGGATAGACTCTGGACCACTTTGGCTTACCAGGTTATGACCGTCTTTCCAGTGACCACCTTTTACTTTGGGCTCTCCCTTCATTTCCATCCTGCAGTGTTCTCCCAGAGCTGATTTTTTTTTTCAATTTGAACATAGTTGACACACAATGTTATATTTGTTTCAGGCTTACAACATAGTGATTGGATAAGGCTGTATGTTATTCTAAGCTCACCAGAAGTATAGCTATCATGTGTCCCGTTATGCTGCTGGTACAGTACTATTGATTCTATTCCCTATGCTGAAGCTTTCATCCCCATGACTTATTCATTCCATAACCAGACTTGAGTTTTTAAACACTTCTTTCATCACCTTGCCCTTCTACTCAAGACTTTCCTTCACTGGTCTGTTACCAGCCCCTCAAGCTTCCCTCCATACGCTTAATTATCTAGCCCCACTTTGTTAGACAAATAGCATCCCCCACTGTCCCCAACATGGAGTCACACTGCTGTCTTGTCATCAGTGCTACACCATGCTTCTTTTGTCCCTTCACCCCTTCCTTGTTTTTGCCTTTCTTAACATGGGAGTGCTTCTCTCTGACCTTTTACATCTTATCCATTCTTCAACACCTGATTGACTCTTTTTTTAAAAAGATTTTATTTATGAGAGAGAGAGAGAGAGAGAACACACACGAACCAGGGGGTGGGAGGAAAGCTGAGGCAGAGGGAGAAGCAGACTCCCCGCCGAGCGGGGAGCCCCACACGGAGCTCAGTCCCAGGACCCCGAGACCATGACCTGAGCCAAAGACAGACGGCTAGCCATCTGAGTGCCCCTAATAACCCTTTCCTTAATCACTCTGGCTCCCCTTCATTTTTCCATTAGTGTTTGTCATCTGTATCTAACAATGCACACTTATTTTCTGTGTCTGTTTCTTGATGTTATTTTAACTACAACAATTCAGTCACTGATCGTTGATGCTAGATCTTACTCAGGAGCTGACACAGGTACAACCAATGACAGAAACCCAATGGCATGCGATTTTAAAATCTGCCCTGAACCGAGAATTTCTGAATTGGCTCTCTGTAGGGGGAGTTTAAAAAAAAAGGAAAAAAAAAGCCTACCTCCAGGGGTCAATGTATACTTCAGAGTCTGTGGGCCCAAGGGGTTTTTACCAGGTGGTCGGGTCCAGTCACCTAAGATTTTAATCCTCTCCATGGCACGTCCTTGGTGATGATCTGTCTGTGGCTTTAAACACATCTAGGGAAGGGGAATTCTCTGCCTCTCAACACAACTCATTATGAACAGAGATGGCTCCACTGCCTGGACTCATTCAAGCCCTTTGGGAGTCTCTACCTTATGCCAGGCAGTGGCTGGATCTCGAGGGAGAAGGTCTGATGATGAGTAAGTAGTTTCCCTGCCCATAAGGTACCCCATCCTCATGCAAGAAGGAATCAAGTAAGAGAATAATAGACATTCGTATAGTGGAAGAAATATTGTCATGAGTATGAACAAAGTGCTAGGACCTTGAAAGATAAGTTTCTAAGTGAAAACACTTCAGTTCTAACACTGGATAGGTCTGGGTAGTGAAAGTTTTTCCGTGGTTTTGGGAATTTTGAAGTGTTATGTGGAAAGCGAGTATTTCCAACTAGTGTCTAAGTAGCAGAACTCCCCCATATTTTTATCCATGAGCCAAGCTCTGTTAAAGAATTGAGCACACTAGCCACCCAGAAGTCGGGACTGTATAAAATCAGAGGGGACTGAATCCTTTTCATCCCCTGAGACAGAAAAGCCATTTTGTAAGAAGGTTGACTAATCCTTTGAATTCTGACAACTGAGTCCACAACATACCACAATTTCCCTTTTTGCTGAAATATATCACTCTGAAGAATCATTTTTGCTGAGAGCATTTTTGACATTTTAACCCAGAACTTGGCAGCAGACAGTTGTGGTTTTGTAGTGATTAAGAAAAACATTTAAAAACTGCTGCTTGGGGCGCCTGGGTGGCTCAGTTGGTTAAGCAACTGCCTTCGGCTCAGGTCATGATCCCGGAGATCCGGGATCAAGTCCCACATCGGGCTCCCTGCTCAGTGGGAAGCCTGCTTCTCCCTCTCTCACTCCCCTTGCTTGTGTTCCCTCTCTGGCTGTGTTTCTCTCTGTCAAATAAATAAATAAAATCTTTAAAAAAAAAAACAAACTGCTGCTTATTTTTGGCACCTTAGTTCTTTAGATACTCTGAGGTTCAGTGCAGATGGGGCATTAATATTCTGCCTTTTAGGACACATCTTTGCCTCTATTTTGTATTTATTTTCTCAAACTAGCATCTTTTCACTTTAGAAACTTTTTTTGATGTTGAACAAAGAACATGAGAATATTTGGGTTCTGACTTTTTTTTTTTAAGATTTTATTTATTTGACAGAGAGAAACACAGCCAGAGAGGGAACACAAGCAGGGGGAGTGAGAGAGGGAAAAGCAGGCTTCCTGCCGAACAGGAAGCCCCATGCGAACAGGAAGCCCCATGCGGGACTCCATCCCGGGTTTCCAGGATCATGACCTGCCGAAGGCAGTCGCCCAACCAACTGAGCCACCCAGGTGCCCCAAGGGTTCTGACTTTTGAAAGCTTCATGGTTAAATGAGATTTGGGGTTTAGCTGACAATTAATGGGCCTTTTTCAGATTTAGGCAATACTAATAGGCTTGACCCAATACATTATCCTCAGCTAATGTGAAAAATATATTTAATAATAGATCTAAGCTCAGTGTAATTATATAAGTATAGTATAACTGTAGTATAATTGCCATCACAGAGACCCATGATTGAGAAAGAGAAAGGTGGAGACTTGTTAGTGGCAAATGTGGGTGCAGGTATGACATACACATGTTTTATATATAACTGATCTTGCCAGTTTTTGGATTCAGATGTACCCAGAAAAACTGAGGTACTGTTATAGTTTTATTGTTTTTTTTTAATTTTTAAAAGAGATTTTTATTTATTTACACAAGCAGGGGGAGTGGCAGAGTTCCTTCTGAGCAGGGAGCCCAAGATGGGTCTCAGTCCCTGTACTCTGGGACCCTGACCTGAGCCGAGGACAGAGGCTTAATCTACTGAGCCACCCAGGCGCCCCCTATTGTAGTTTCATATCAGGTACAGGGTTTGCAAGAGCACAGTTAGCACTTCTTTGAAGACTGTGCTTGTGTGTATGACATGGGTAGATTTCATAATGACAGCTCCTTTTCATGTTAGGTTTGAATGATCAGAACTGCACAAAATGAGACAAGGGACGTTTAGTTATATTTTTCACTATTGTAAGGTTTGAGACAAATTGACTATTAGGACTGTTTTTTTGGCTTTATGATGAAAAATATTTAATTGTTTTGCCAGGAATTTGTATTTTCTTCTGGATGATCTGTTCCTTATTATGTTGTAATTTGGCATTATGAATTAGGACAGCTTAAAATCTTTTTTTTCACATTTAAAAACAATTTTTAAGTTCTTTCTATACCCAGTATGGAGCTTGAACTCATGACTCGGAGATTAAGAGTTGCATACTCTACCAACTGAGCCAGCAGGCGCCCCCAGGGCAGTTTAAAATCTTATTATCTGTACAATTAGAGCTTGGATTAAGTTAGATTATGTTATATGTGATGTATCATCAGCATCTCTTTTAGTAATTAGTAGTTGTCCTACTGTGTGTCTCTTCAGCTTTCTCTTTTGAATCCCCTCCTCAACACATTTTTCCTTCCATCTTGAATTCTGGAAACAGTTTGCATGATCTCTCACACTGACATCTTACACTAACTTAAATCCAGTCCGAGCCTGGGGCTCTCTCATACATGTGCATTCACACCTTCTCTAAGACTTCTCTGAGCTTTAGTTTCAAAGCCCTTTTGTAGTTGTTGCTAAGCCAAAGTAAACAAAACCCCACTTTATAGCAATAATTAATCAATTGATGAGGTAAAAGTGTTAATAAGAACATAAACATCAGATGATAAGCTTTGAGGGTTGAGTTTATTACATATTAACCATGTTCAAAGGTCACAGAATTGCAACCTGTAAGGAAGGGCTCACAGGGAGCAACACAGAGGCTCAGAGGGATCAAGTGAATTACCAAATGCCACAAAACTCTTAGCAGCATAACATGACTTTGGACCCCTAAAATGTTGACCACCAGAGCAGTGCTGCTTCTGTATCCTGCCTCACAGGGCTTGCCCTATAGGCCCATTCCTAGAACCACAGTAAACTTTATTTTTGTTTGGCTTTGACGCTTGATGCTCTAAAACCTAGTGACTATTGTTTCACAGTAATTTATATTTTAGAATATGTTACATGGCCTGTTACTGTCTCATAAACATTTATACTTAAAAAAGATGGGACATACTAAGGTCATATGACTTTCATATGAAGAATTTATTTCCTTTTTTGAAAAGTCTCTACCTGATATGTTTAGGGTAATGTATAACAGTTGTTTGACAAGTTTCCACCTGTGGTTCTTGACCTTTTGGATCATATCTCCTTTCGAATATCTGATGAAAACTATTGAACCTTTCCACCAAAAAAAAGTATATTTTTACTCATAGAATTTTTCATCCTGCCCCAGGCCAACATCAGATGTTATGGAAACGGCCTCAGCATTGGGCCTGAGACTGAAACTTCACACAAGTGGTGGAAAGATGAGAATTCAGAGGATTCACTAAGTCATTAGACAGTTACAAGTAATGAGTATGTAAATAGACAATGATAAAAATAGCCAAAACATCTAGGCTGAAAATAAGGCAATGCACCTTCTATATTAAGTCCATGATAAATCAAGCAGTGACTGTGACATATTCTAGAAAAAAAGAATTTGGGAAGACAACACAGGCGAAGAAAATGGAAGGTTTGTGGCGATTGATGTGATTTTTTTTAAAGACTTTATTTATTTATTTGACAGAGAGATCACAAGCAGGCAGAAGCAGGCAGAGAGAGAGGAGGAAGCAGGCTCCCTGCCGAGCACAGAGCCCGATATGGGGCTCAATCCCAGGACTCTGAGATCATGACCTGAGCCGAAGGCAGAGGCTCAACTCTCTGAGCCACCCAGGAGCCCCTAATGTGATTTTTTTTTAAATTATTTTCCAAGATTGGTATTTATAGATTTTAGGTATTGAAATTAAGCCACTGATATTAAATATACCTTTGTTATTTAACATGCATTCTTCATAGCTTCAGCTCCTCAGTCATTGGAAGCATTTGACAAATTCAGAGCCAAGTAGAAGAGTGAAATTCTCTAGTTTATCTGAGAGTCCACTGTCTCTCCAGTGACTGGGTGATGCCCAGGAACCTTCTGTGCCGTTCCAACTAGAAACCTGAAATGCTGTTGGTGTTTGAGGTTAGTTCCGGGGTTTGGTGGTGGCACAGACAAGGGAAGCAGGAAATGACAGACAAGGAAAGTATTTCATGGATGAAGTAATACTTGACAGAAGTGTTGTGGGTTTTGGGTAAATTCTGAAATGCAGCAAAAACAACTTTTTCTTTTTTTTTCTCCTCCCACCCCGTAAGTCATTTCTTTTGTTTTTAAAATTAGAAACTTTTTTTTTAACTGAGGTATAGTTGACACATCAAGATGACCTTTAAGGTGACCATTTCCAGATTAAATGGGTTTGCTTTGAGCCATGGCTTAAATTCGGACCTTTTTCTTGCGTGCCTGCCATGTTTGTTCATTCATTTGCTCATTCATACATTCATTTGATAAATATCTGTGAGCAAAATTTATGTTTTCCTGCTTTGAGAACATTGCTTCTAAACCTTTAGTATGAGCTGATGTTTGACTATACTTTTTATTGTCCTCGGAGTCTGGAGTCCAAGAGTCCAAATGTGCAGTTATGTAAGTATTCTGTTGGCCAGAGATCATGTTGCTGAATAATAGAAAGTTAACTTTGAAAACTTAATATGTGATATACACTTTACATGTTCCTAGGTGGTGATGAATGTGAAAGTTGAGGAAAAGTGTTGCATAAGCCATAGTTGCCCTCAAGTTTTGCTTCGGAACTCTTAGCTTGTATTCTAGGTGTTGTTCACCTAGGTCCCTGTCCAGGGGAGTTTATTACTGTCAATATTTGGACACCCTTAAAGAGATGAAACCAGTTTTCCCAAAGTGTGTTTCTAGGAGTAGTTTTTTTGAAAAGACAGAACGTGGAGAAATGCCGAGCTGAACGGGTCTCTTCACTGCAGGACTTATTAGGGTCCTTTAATATGCCAGTGAGTGCCACACATTTTCCAGAAGGAGAAACAGCATATGTTGCAACATCCATGAACAGTGACACTTTTCCCCTGGGCATCTTGAGGACTAGTGTTCCCAGAAAACATTTTGGAAACTATGGATTTAAACCACAGCCCATTTTAGTGTGCAGAATCTAGGGACAGCAGTGTGGAGGGCCCTTGGTGTATATTTTTTTTAAAGATTTTATTTATTTATTTGACAGAGGGAGATCACAAATAGGCAGAGAGGCGGGCAGAGAGAGGGGGGAAGCAGGCTCCCCACTGAGCAGAGAGCCTGGTGCCGGACTCGATTCCAGGACCCTGAGATCATGATCTGAGTGGAAAGGCAGAGGCTTAACCCTCTGAGCCACTCAGGTGCCCCTCCTTTGTGTATTTTTAAAAACATTTATTTATTTGAAAGAGAACATGAATGGGGTGGAGGGGCAGATGGAGAGGGAGAAGCCAACTCGCCACTGAGCAGGGAGCCTGAGGCATGGATCAATTCCAGGACCCCAGGATCATGACCTGAGCCAAAGGCAAACGCTTAACGCACTGAGCCACCCAGCCCCCCTCCAACCCTTGGTATATTTTTAAAGTTTCAGTGAAAGAATGGGGCGGAATCATGAATTAAGGGGTAATTGCATTTCCCAGCTCGGATGAGATCCATTTATCTAAAGTGAAGATGAATGCTGAACAGTAATCAAATAAATTAAGACTGTCTAGACAACCAGTCTGTAGAATTCTGGGCAAATTGAAGCTAATTGTTAGTTTTCATCTATTTATCATCTGAGACAGCACTGTCTTTTTAGCTTATCAAAGGGATTAGAGGATTTGTCATTTTCAAAAGTAGAGAATTAGTTCTCTGAAAGGAAGGACAAACTACAGATGGATACAGGGATGGATACAAAGATCAGAATGATTATATGTATCTGGGACAAGTTCGTGTATGCACCGATAATCTGTTCTCTTTTGCTAAAAAGTACTATACTAGATCAGAGACCAGAAAATATACTAGTAGTATAGACTCTACTGGCTTACTTAGGCACAAAGGTTAAAATGATGTGGCACCCCGTCCTTGTCAGTCTTTCTTAGTTGCTCAAGATAAATATAATCTAAGCATTAGAAACTTCCCTGTTGCCCTCATCCAGGTGGGCATGGTTTGATTTTCTCCATATGAGGTTATTCTATTCATTGCAACAAGCATTTAAGCACCTGTAACATGGCCAGGTCGATTCTAGGGATGCAAAGATGTATAACACATTTCTATTCTGAGAAAAATCCTAACACACTAGTTATGAGTCTGATCTCTAGGCAAGGGATGATGGTGCCTTGGGTGAGGGCAAAAGGCCACCATGGCTTGGACAGTGGCTGCAGGGGGAAGCAGATTCAGAACATAGTGTGAGGCCACAACCAAGAGGACCTGCCCCTCAAACGAATGAGTATGTGACAAAAGGAGAAGAGGCAGGAATAGCTTTGAGAGTTTTGACCCGACTGTCTGAGTAAATGGTCGGACCATTTACTCAGTTGTGGAGGGCTGAGGGAGGACTGAGTTCTGGGGAAATAGCAAGAGTCCTGCTTGAGACAGGTTGAGCTTGAGATGCCTCAGTGACCCTCCTTTATCGGGGGCTTCATTCTAGTGCAGGTGACATAAACGCTCTCTGGTGCCAGGTGGCGCTGGGCGCAAAGAAGAAAGATAAAACAGGCTGACAGGGACAGAGTGTGACAGAAGATGAAAATACCTGCCTGTATTGAAAGTGCCATCACTGGACACTTGTCATGAGGAATATGCTCCATTTCAAGGTTTGCTTTAGTGATGGAGTGGAGACACCAGATTGTTTGCTGTGGAAGCAAAACCAGAAATTGAACTGGAAAGGGTAATGTGAGTCAATCAGACAAATTGCTTCTTTTCCCTCAAATAGAGTAATACGAAGGTACTCGAGGAAGGAAGGTGAAGGGAAGGGCCTTCTGGGAGCTAGAGGAGGCAGGGCTAAGTGGGAGGCCTGGTTCCACAGTACCAGATTTCTTTCCCAGGAGGCAGAGGACCATTTCTTCCAAGGCTTCATTGCGTGGTACTATTAATTCCTTCGCCAGGTACACTGTGTGGGTGAGATCATTGCCTGTACCATTTATTTTCTTTTTTTTATAAAGATTTTATTTATTTATTTGATACAGAGAGAGAGAGAGAGAGAGAGCGATCACAGGCAGGCAGAGAGGCAGGCAGAGAGAGGAGGAAGCAGGCTCCCTGCTGAGCAGAGAGCCCAATGCGACCCCATCCCAGGACCCTGAGATCATGACCCGAGCCGAAGGCAGAGGCTTTAACTCACTGAGCTACCCAGGCGCCCCCCTGTACCGTTTCTATGGGGAGGTCAGGCACAGTGGGACGTGGAAAGGCAGTGCAGAGTCTGCGCAAACACGCTTTCCACGGGCAGTGGCTTTAAGAAGCTGGAGCTTGGTCTGAGGTTGCCATAGCAGCTGCCGCCTGCCTCCTTCGTCCTCCTCCAAGCCCTCCTGGTCCAATAACCAGCAGGAACAAACAAAGACTTACAGACAGACAGACATACGATGGCAAGTATTTTGCTTCTCTTTGCTCTATAGTATCTCAGATCCAACGGGATTTCTCAGTATTGTTACATAAAACAAAACAGTTACCTGAACCCTCAGATATCCTGTGCTTTTGCAAGCAACCTTGTTTTGTTTTTAAAAGCCTGTGAATACATCCTTCCACCTGTTTTGGTTTATGGGAAAGCCAAATGACAGAAGAAATATAGGAAGAGGAATTGTATTGTTTTGAACTCATTCCTATTTAAGCTACTTAATTGCAAAGTGATACAAGAATTGGTTGTGCCCTGCTACTCCGATTTTCCTGTTTTTCAGATTTTTTTTTTTTGCATTTTAAAAGTGATCGGATCCTGATTTACACAATAATCAAGTGCATTGAATGGTAGATTTTACCAGAGCCCACTTAGACCTTCCCTCCAACGGACCCATGGGAGAAGCAGAGACTTTACACGCAAGGATGCTTGAACATCTAGGACACCTTTCCAAGGTGGCCCTTCATCCCTCACAAGCCAATGAATCTCATAAACCTACTGATTTAATAACATTCTCTCCCCTCCCTGACTTTATCCCTCTCCTAACCGATCTGAGGCCAAGGGTTTGTACCTCTAACAGTGTGTAGGGGAGCCAGCTTCTACTGGCTGGAAAGGCCTCTTTCCAATTCCACATTCAGTGATACCGTGTTGGTAGTTTGACATAAGTAGTTTGAAATGAGACATGATGGGAGTACCTATATACCACAGAAACCCAAAGGGTACAAATCAGGTGCCCTCTCCCTCCCCGCAGCCCAGAGAGGGTTGTTAACCATGTAGCAGCATACCACTATATCAAACCTCTTCCTTGTTTTGGCGGGGGAGGGGAGCAATGGTGCATACCAGGAGGGCTGGGTGGGGGGCAGGTCTCTTCTATCACTCAGGATTCCATGTACCAATGAAATGATGATGGAAAATGAATGAAAGGAGGAGCTATGGCATTCAGTGCTCTTAGCTTTGGCTAATCTGTATTTCTTTAGAACAAGGTGAATGTTAAATCTATATGAGATTGTTCTGTTCATAACAAATATGAAAAAAATGATTATAAAATCTTTTTATGGAAGGAACCTGTCATGGAAAGGAAAGGTCCAGCATAGGGAATATAGGCTATGGTATTGTAATAGCATTGTATGGTGACAGATGGTAGCTACACTGGTGGGGAACCCTATACTTCAGTTTAAAAAGATAATAAAATAAAATCCATTTTGTAGTAGCTATATTATATTTGGTGACTTGCCTTCAGACTTAAAAGCCTTTTCTAACAATTTTATCCTATTTGCAAAAAAAAATTAATAAGCTAAGTAAATATTTTGAAAGATAAAGGCAGAAGCCCTGAAGCTAATCTGTGGACTTGACCATTGAGATATGCCTTTTTTCTGTGAATGATTATCGAGTTTTGTGGTGATGAGGGGAGGGTAGAATGCATAGTGAAACACAGAAAAAGAACAAAATAGGAGTTAAGGAGTGTCCAAGACTTTTACCTTGAAGGAGGTGCCGGCTTCATTTGTTTCACTCAAATCAACAGCCACAGTTTTAATAGTAGAAAACTTTCCTGGACTGTAAGTATTTGCCTGTGTCTTGTTTTCAAATTACTGAGTTATTTATTCAAAATTAGTTATTAGTTATTATTCAAAAACAAGTTTCTGGACCCATGGGTGGCTCAGTTGGATAAGCATCTAACTCTTGATTTTGGCTCACGTCGTGATCTTGGTAGGATCATTGAGCCAGCAGGCTCCCTGCCCAGTGGGGAGTCTGCTAGAGATTCTCTCTCCTTCTTCCAAATAAATAAATCTTCAAATAACTTTTTTTTTAAAAAATGGCCCTTGCTTTTATTTCCATATTTGGTATTTTCTATCTTTCAGCTATTGTGGAGGTCCCTTATCAGAGTCTAGTCCACAATAAACACACGAACTGAAACATCGGAACCCCATTTATTCAGTGTTGTAGAAGAAATACTTTTTCTAAATAACTTACATCTTCCCTCTTCAAATTCCAAGATGTTTTTCAAGATTCTCTTTATTTATTTGAGAGAGAGAGTGCATGCATGAGACACTGAGCACAGAGCCCTACATGGGTGCAATCTCACAAACCCAAGATCGTGACCTGAGCTGAAATCAAGAGTCAGATGCCCAAAGAACTGAGCCACCCAGGCACCCCCAACCTTTTTATTTATTTTTTATTTTTTTAAAGCAGCAACTTTTTTTTGTAGATTTTATTTAATTGACAGAGAGAAACACAGCCAGAGAGGGAACACAAAGCAATGGGAGTGAAAGAGGGAGAAGCAGGCTTCCCGCCGAGCAGGGAGCCCGATGTGGGGCTCCATCCCAGGTCTCCAGGATCACGACCTGAGCCGAAGGCAGTTGCTTAACCAACAGGCGCCCCAACCCCCGACCTTTTTAAAAGCATTTTTTTCTGAAATCGGTTTAAAATGTTTTAAACATTTTCTTTATTTCTTAAACTAAGAGTTGAAACTTTCCTTGCTGAGATAGGGTCAGTCATTTTCTTGGAATGCAGAAACAGCCCTTGTGGTCAGCTTTTTAATTTTGTTTATATCCTAAAATAACTTCGTCCCTGGTGTGGTTGGTTGTTGTCCCGACTCAGCTTGCCCAGCTCCGCTCTCCCCACCCCCCCCCACCCAGCTTCCTGAGTGGCATTTCTTCTTTATTGGTACTGAATGCCACTCACCAAACTTGTTTAGAGTTACACATTAGATTTGATTTTGCTCAGGCTTCAAGTGAAGGTGTGAGAAATAAAACCATTCACTTTTCTGGAGACTTTGTTGTGGTCATATTGGGTGCTTGGCTTTCTCATCTGGAATATGGGGATAATGAAATCGACTCCAAGGAATGGTAACAGGAAAGGCACATGAACCTGATCTGTATATGTAGCCGCAAACCAGACCAACTGTTAGGCTGCTTTGGGAGCCCGGAGCTGGATGCTGCAGGACCCATGGCTGTTGGAGGTCAAAGCCACCTCTCCTGCTTCACAGACAGCATGCAAAGGGCAAATTTCTCCTCATTTAGAAGAGGAGGTACCAATTAATTCTAGTAAACCCTTGGCTGTATTTTTTCTAATTGATTTATAGTTTGATTGATTAAGACGAACTGGGAAGAAAGTTATCTTTCTGTGTCTGAGTTTCTCTGCTTTGAAATAGAGTGGTACTTTGACATTAGAAGATCTGTGTATAAAGAGGCTTTTAATATCAATTTCATCCTTTTTTAAATGACCCTCAGCAGAAGAAGCCTCTGGCTCGGTCGTGGATTCTTTTTTTTTTTTTAAGGTTTTATTTATTTATTTGACAGAGAGAGAGAGATCACAAGTAGGCAGAGAGGCAGGCAGAGAGACAGGGGGAAGCAGGCTCTCTGCCAAGCAGAGAGCCCCATGTGGGACTCGATCCCAGGACTCTGAGATCATGACCTGAGCCGAAGGCAGAGGCTTAACCCACTGAGCCACCCAGGCACCTCTATGAGTGGATTCTAAAGATTCATTGCATATCTGAATCTTTCATGAATGTCAGCAGTGTAAGGTTACATTGTACCTGAAGGTGTCAAAACTACAGACAAGCATTAGCAGATAACAGTGCAGGATATTATGGTTTAGGCTCCCTGCATTCTAGATCTTCTAGACCCAGATTCATCCTTGATTCTGTATATGGACAAAATGCATTGTTGATCTGGGTCCTCTGAGAGCAGGCATCAAGACAGAACTGGCCATGTAAGAGACTGATTGTAGGAAAAGCCTGCAAGGGATAAAGAGGGGGAGAGACCAGGAACAGGCAGGTCGTTTAAAAACAAACAAAATGGAAACCAGGATAGTGCTGTATGATTTCCTACAATCTGGCTTTTGTTGATTGCATCCCAGTAGTACTATTTAAACATGTTCCTCTGGCCCTTAAGTAGAAGATCTAGAAACTTGATCACATTAAAATTTGTTATTTGCTCCTTGTCTCCCTCCCCGTCCCTTGTAATGACTTCATAGGTGCTGGTGTGTTCTTCCATCTGGAGGCAGATAACATCTGGTTCTCTCTCTTTTTTTGTGTGATGTTAGCAGATGATGCTTATAACACTAGATCCTTCAATTGATTAGGGATTGCATCATGCTGATATTCTAAGTTTATTTGTCTTCACTGATTAGCTAGCATACTTTTATACAGCAAAACCTCCCTTTGTTAGCTCTTGGTTGCTTGGGGGTTCACTTCAAGTAGGAGACGTAAGATAAATGCCAGATGCTTTTCTTTTCCTTTAGACATTTCCAAACTGCTTGGGTGGTTTCTTAGCATTCTCCAAAGAACCAGTGAGAGTTTTTTATTGGTTTAGTATTATTATAAATTCTTGTATTTAAACCATGGCTATTGTTATTTTGTATTTTTCCCCGCCTTATCTCCCTCCTGCAGTTGTTATTTTGATTTGATACTCAGATTGTTCCATCTTTGGCCAGTGGGAGTCTCTATAGGTAGGTTCCTGAGCCTTTTTGTCACAATCCTGGCAGTCTCTGATTGGCTTCTTGCTTTCTGGTATGACTTGATGTTCATGCTTTTTGTAATGGGAGTGTGAAGATACCTATGTATAAGATAGCACTGGAAGTACAAACAAATATAGATTTAAAAACAAATGTGGACACACATATATTTCCTTACTCTGTGAGCTGAGAGATCCCAGAAGCAATGATACCCCAGTAGCAAGGAATGCACCTAGAACCCAGATCTTGGTTTCTAATACCATCTTCCTGGGCTGCCTGGATGTGCAGGCGGTTAAGTGTTTCTGCTCAGGTCTCAGGTCGTGAGCTCAGGGTGATCCTTTTGCAGAAAAAGGAAACAAGGCTCATGGCTGATTCTGGGGTTGGGCAGTGAAAGACAAACTGAGCCTGGTACATCTTTTAATACCAGAAAGTAAGGAAGTACACACACACACACACACACACACACACACCAATGGGGATATGTCAGAGGGACACAGGAGCCAACTGAAAGAACTCCCAGTGACCAAAGCTGGAACAATTTGGACAATAAAATAAATAATGTAATATTGGATTAAAACCCCAATATAAAACAACTATCTGTGGGTCCATACTAATATAAATAAAAGGATTTAATAAGTAACTAAACAGGAGAAAAGAGACAAAGCTCCTTGTGGGAGGATTCCTAATAATTTATGTAGATACTTCTCGGGGAGCACAACTCTCTGCTCCATAAGTGTGGACTGTGTGTAAACTTCTTCCAGAGCGTACAGGTTGGAAAGGGAGAAGAGAGAGTAGGAGCTTTATAGGGAAGAAACCTGGCAAACACCACTTCAGCCAGATGTTCAGGATTAGCATCAGTGACACATCAGGTTGATAGCACGCATCCTTGGTATAATGTTAATCCACAACATTTCCCTTACTTTTCTGGTCTTACTATATTGTGTTTTAAATCTATATTTTATGACAGTTTTTATTTACGTGTAAAAAAAAACCTGTTCTCAGGTTTGAGCCAACTTTGGTAACTTTGAATTGAGTGGGAAAAACAAGTCCTAGAAAGCATGTAATCCAGATATAAATCATAGGATGTGATTATAAGGGTTTTGTTTTGTTTTGTTTTTTAAAAGATTTTTTATTTATTTATTTGAGAGAGAGAGAGAGCATGAGGTCAGAGGGAGAAGCAGACTCCCCGTGGAGGTAGGAGCCAGATGTAGGATTCGTTCCTGGGACTCCGGCACCATGACCTGAGTGGAAGGCAGTTGATTAACCCACTGAGTCACCCAGGCACCCTGTTTTGTCTTGTTTTAAGTAGGCTCCATACCCAACGTGGAGTCCAACATGGGGCTCGAACCCACAACCCTGAAGTCAAGACCTGAGCTGAAGTCAAGGGTCAGGTGCTTAACTGACTGAGCCACCCAAGTGCCCCTACAGGGGGGTTTTAAGTTGAAAAAACAGTTATACTGAGGGATGGTGTATCCAGGGGAAGATTCCAGGAAAACATACTCTTCTGTTTTTGCAATCAGGTTTTCTGGAAGAAGGGCACAATAAGGGTTGATTTAGGGATCCAACACATTCTCTTAAATAGGGTTTCATTATCACCCAAAATACATATATTTTAAAAATAATTACATTTTGTCAGCCAACCTTATGAGAGATAATAAAATTATGATACGATATATGATAGATTATCAAATTCTGGCTCAGCTGATCACAGTATGGTCAGATTTATTAGAAAGATAGCAAAATCAAGGGATTATGTATGATGCTCTGCTTTCATTTTGTGTAGATCTAGCTAACTCCTGGCTATTTCATGTTTCGGTCTAAAATGTTCCTTGATTCTGTTTTTGCTTTTATTTTTTTCCTTGTAGGATTGTCTGCTGCCAAACTCTTAGCTGAACATGAAGTTAACGTTTTGGTTTTAGAAGCACGGGACAGAGTTGGAGGAAGAACATACACTGTGAGGGTAAGTGATTTTAATGCTTACATGTAATCACTCACTTACTCTAGAAGTCCCAGACCTCAAGGTGATCTCAGGGATTCATGTAGTGAAGCCATTTATCCTCCAGAGCCCTAAACTGCTCCAACAAATAAGGGTCCACGCTTTTCAACAAGCACTCACTGAAGAGTGACGGCCTCTGACCTTCAGTAGCTTGTATTCTAGTGATGAAAACAACCATGAACAAATAACTTCAGTGCACTGTCATAATTTCTATACTGGAGACCTGCAGAGAGTATGTAGTGTCTCAGATCGGGTTACAGTTTGGCTGGGCTGTTGTTGCACCCTCTACCGACCAAGCCAGCCAGGCACCCTGAAAACTTGGGAAGTTCTGAACTCATAGGAGATTTCTCTGAACAACTGCCAAGTGCAATACCAAATTTAACATTTCAGTACTTAAAGATCCAGAGTAACTGTTAGGGCATCTCTGCCGCAAATTATCCTAATTGACTATGCTCTCAGAAGCAATTTTAACAATGTTTGATTCAGTTTCTTATGAAATAGCATTTCTGTCCTTTATTCGCAAAACCCTTTTTTCTCCTTCTACTCATCTGAAATCTTATAAATGTCAAGTCCTAGTCTGTAAGCACTGCAAAGTGCATTACAAAGTTCCTACCTCATATCCCCAAGGAGTTACAATATCATGCTCAACACATAATAGTTCCTTTATGGGCTGACATGTATAAATGATGCATCGTGAAAAACCAGCCTGGGGCAATAACACAGCCGGGACAGGCATGTTGGAATTCTCATTTCCCTTATATCAGGAAACTTGTTCTTTACTGAGAATCTGCAACATGACTGATGCTCCTATTTAATAACCAAAAGGAGATAAGAAACATGGGGCTAAGGAACAACTTAATAACTACCTCCAAAGTGAAGGAATAATTTTCAGAAAGTGACAGGAGAATTGTATCCAACAAAGTCATACACATGGGATACACAATCCTTCTTTTGCACTCCAACACGCTGTCTTAAACTACAACTTGAAGCTGCGAGGGAGCCTCGAGTACATTTCGATTGTATCTTCACTGCCCAGATGGGCAAACTGAGATGTAAAGTGCTAACAGGACTTACCCAAGGTAAGACAGTATGTCAGGCAGTACACAGGGGTCAGAATCCCAGGGTCCTCGCTTCCAGCCCAACAGCCTCCCAGTGGACTATGTCTGAGGAAGTACTCAGAAATTCTCCAGATACAATTAATCTGGATTTACATTAATTTCAAGCCAGCTAGCAGACACACCATACTCAACACTTCCATAGCAGCCCCTGGGGCACTTGTCAAAACACAGATTTGGATTCAGTGGGTCTGGGACAGGGCCTGAGACTCTGCATTTCTATCATGCAGAAATGATAGCTCTATTTTTAATGTCTTGAGAAACCTTTACACTGTTTTCCAGATTGGCTGTACCAGCTTGCATTCCCACCAGTGGTGTAAGATGCTGCCCCTTTCTCTGCATCCTCACCAACACTTGTTTTTTCCTGTCTTGTTAATTTCTGCCAGGAATGGTCTTCTCCTGGCCTGTGGACAATTCCTTCATTTACTTCAAGTCTTTATGCAAATATTACCTCTTCAAGGAAGCCGACATATCCATTGTATTTTGAATTGCAATCTTTCCTTTTCTCCTCTGCCATTTTAGACTCCTTGTCCTACTGTAATTACTTGTTTTTCATTGTTCTTATCAACTTCTGAGATACTTAGTTATTATGTTTACAGTTCATTCCCAATGGGCCTCTCCTCATTGAATGTAAGTTCCTTTAGAGCAGGGATCTTTGTTTTGTTTACTGATGTAACAGAAGCTCCTTGAAGAGTACCTGGCATCTTATAGGAGAGCACAGTCTATTTGTTGAATAAACAAATGAATCCCCAAAGCAGAAATAGACTCAAATCCTTTCCACCCAGGCCTCAAATCATTTACACAGGAAATGTTCCAAAGAAAACAAGTTAAAAATGAAAAAGTGCATGAGGAAACAAGGCACCAAAAAGGATAAGCATAAAAAAATGATCCAGAAAGGTCTTGCAACACTCATATTATGCAAAGAGTAAAAAATTATGGTTCAGCATGTTTTTGTTTTATTTTTAATTTTTTAAAAAGATTTTATTTATTTATTTGACAGACAGAGAGGGATCACAAGTAGGCAGAGAGAGAGGAAGAAGCAGGTTCCCTGCTGAGCAGAGAGCCCAATGCGGGCCTTGATCCCAGGACCCTGAGATCATGACCTGAGCTGAAGGCAGAGGCTTTAACCCACTGAGCCACCCAGGCGCCCTTATTTTTAAATTTTTAAATTAACTTATTTTTTAACCTTTGGTTTTTCTGTTCATGTTTTAAAGAAAAGAAGTGCTTTTAAAACTAGGAGCAGGGTAAAGAAACTAAAAAAATGATCAAATACATTTTAAAAAGTTTCTAGCAATGAAAATATACTAATTAAAATGAAAAACTTCAGCAGACAGATTTAACGGTATATTAGACACAGCTGAAGACAGCAAATGAACTGCTAGATCTGGAAAAACTGTCTAACATGCAGTTCCAAAGCAGAGATTGGAAAATATGTTTTCAGGGGTGGCGGGCAGCTAAGACATGAAAGATAGAGTTATGATGGTATAAAAAAATAATAGCTGATATTTCCCAGGATTGTTGGAAGACACAGGAAACCTGTCAGGTCCAACATATGATAAATGAAAAGAAATTCTCACCCAGGCACAGAGAAGCTGCAGTATATACCAAAGAAAAGAGATCTCACAAGCAATTGTTTTTTAAAAAGCAAAAAAGGCAAATCATAATACTCTTTAAAAAATCAATAATTAAATTTATGAGTGACCTTTGGACAACAAAAACAGATGCCAGAGGATATCTTTAATGTTCTGAGACAGAGAGAAAGAGGAACTATACTGAATTCATTACCTGCTTGAACTATCTTTCTGTCAGACTGACAAAAACAAAGACTTTAGGACCAAGACTGGAGGAAATCATAAAGAAAAGTGTATTTCAAGCAGAAGAAAAAAGATTACAAATAAAAGGTCTGAGGTTCAAGAGCGGACAGTGAGCAAAAATGTTGGTAAACATTTAAATACAATTCAGCAACATCAAAACAATAAAACAAAGTAATGTCAGATTTGTTTCGAGACAAATCTGAACCAGAGTACTTATATAGCTTATAGATTGGAAAAAGGGTGGTCGTGGTTGAAGCATGAAGGTTTTTGTAGTTTTCAGTAGGAAGATAATCCAAGGATAAACTTTAGACTATATTAAGTAAGCATGTTAATATTGCTAGGAGAATGTCTGAAATAGGCCTGACTTTAGCTTCCAAACATGTACAAGAAAAAAATTTAAAGAGAAAAAAGAAGATACCCCTCATTCCAAAAGAAGGAAGGAAATCAGGGGAAAAAACTACTTGAAAAGGCATAATAAAATAAGTTAAAACACTTAAAAAGGAATAATAATAAATATAAATGCTAAATTTGTCATTTAAGGAGAACAGTTGTCAGGCTAAAAACCCATCTGAAAGATAGAAAAAGAGAGAGAGACAAATATTAATCTAAGCTGTTCTAGCTATATTAATAACAGACAAAATAAACTTTGGACAAAAAATAGTCACTAAAATAAGCATCAGTACATAATGATAAAAGACCCAGAAAAATCAAACAATTCTGAACTTGTATACAGTGAATGATGTGGTCCCCAAATAGAAAGCAGAAATGAACTGGAATCAAAGATAAATGCCCAGTGGAGTAGGGGATTTTGTACATAATTTTCAAACAAAAAAATGCTGACCACAATTAAACATATTTTGATGGACATGTATAAACCGTGCATATCGTTTTATAGACTATATTTTTTCAAGCAAATATGAAAGTCTTTGAAAATTGGTCATGTGCTAGGTCATAACATCAGCCTCAAGAATTATTGTCATAGAAACCACATTCTTTGAGCACAATGCAGTTATGACAAATAACTAAAAAAAAAAAATCCAGCTGTAGAAGTTAAAATCCAACCAAGCTTTTAGAAACACGAGTCTAAAGAGAAATTGTAATGGAAACATGAAAATACTTAAGATTGCACAAAGGAGGGGCGCCTGGGTGGCGCAGTTGTTTAAGCATCTGCCTTCTGCTCAGGTCATGATCCTGGAGTCCCAGGATCAAGCCCCACATCGGGCTCCCTGCTCAGTGGGAAGCCTGCTTCTCCCTCTCTCACTCCCCCTGCTTGTGTTCCCTCTCTAGCTGTGTTTCTCTTTGTCAAACAAATAAATAAAAATATTTAATTAAAAAAAAGATTGCACAATGGAAATATTAAAGTTGTGTATGTAGTTAAAATAAAATTTAGAGGAAGATTTATAGCCTAAATTCTTCCATTAGGAAAGAAAAAAAGACTCAGTATGAATGAACGAAGCATGTAAAGAGTTAGAAAATTAAGAATATAATAAATCTAAAAGAGAGGGGGAATTAACATAAATCTATGATACAGAAAATATTCAATGAAGAGGATCAATGAGACAAAGATTGATTCTTGGAAGAAACTAAAAATAGAGAAGTGTCTGGTAAGATTTTTTAAGAAAGAGAAAAAAGAGACATCTCAAACAATAAAAGAGATGAAAATGTAGATATAATTAGTGATTCAGTAAAGAATAAATGAAAAAAAGATGTCATGAACTTTAAACCAATAGTTCTGAAACACATGAAATGTGTAAGGAAAAATAAATATGTTTATCAAAATTAACACTGATTTAAAAAGAAATAGAAAATATGGGTCATGCATTAACCTTAAAGTAAATCGCATCTCATAGTTTAAGATTTTTTCACAATGAAAAGAGCAAGCCTAGGTAGCTCTGGAATTATATTCTACCCAATGCGTAAAGAATAAGTAATGCTATTTATATACAAACACTTCAAAAGAATAGAAGAAAGTGTAATCACTAATTTATGAGATTAGCGATACTCTAATGCAAAAGACAGACAAGGGGTATAGAAGAGAGGAGAATCTCAATTGCACTCATGAACTTGGCTACAAAATTCTTAAATAAAATGTTAGCAAAGCATATCCTGTGATAGATAATATTAGGTTGTGTTTTGCCAGGAAGGCAAGTTGAAGAATACTAGACAATCAGTTTTCTGGAAATAACACTTAGGTGAATTGTCCCAGCCCTCCTACTAAATGCAAAGAGACTGGACAAATTGCAGATCTTCAAAGGATTGGAGAACTAAGAATATAGTGAGGAATCACTGGGCCATCATCACAAAAGGGTTGACCTCCTTTTCCCCTGGAAGGTGGGGATGGGGAGGAGGAGTTTACTGACCACTGAAGAAGCAAGTGAGAGGCTGAGTAAGACTTTCAAAAATCCTCCAAAGCTAGAGCAAATGAGAGTTAAGTCCAGAGCCCACCAGAGTGTGTGCAAATGGAGAGAGGTATTGGTAAAGTCCTCATACTTTGGGTTGGCCTGTGTCGTTGGAACTGTGAGAAGAACAGAGCATGTGTGCATTTCAGCCTGGCTTCAAATCATCTCAGGCACAAGAAATGGAATAGAGTTACCTGGTATTATAAGGGCCCCCAGGTGCTGGGCAGAAGCAGACAGAAATCCTCTCTGAGAAAGATATCATCCTCCTGGGATTCAAATTATTTTGTGTTTTTTCAAATTCAGTGAGTGGCACTCAGTACAAAATAATCAGGCAAACAAGGAGGAAAGGCAACATGGATGCAAACGGGGATAAACAACAAAATAGAAACAGACCCAGAAGTTATTACAAACATGTGGAGGAAATATACGTCACCAATATTCAATCTATTGATTAAATTACCAGGAAATGTGTCCATAAAAAAGCTGGAGAAAATGTAGACCTGCACATAAGAGGGGAAAGTAAATTTCAGTTTACAGAAGGAAGGCTTGTATATTTACAAAATAATTTGTTGAGCATATGAATATTTTTATAGCTTTGTGCCCCTTTTCCTGTGATATATTCTTCCCAGCTGGTATTTTATTTTATTTTATTTTATTTTTTATTTTGTTTTAAAGATTTATTTATTCGACAGAGAGACAGAGAGAGAGCGCGCGCGTGCACAGCAGGGTGTGGGGGAAAGGCAGGGGAGAGGGAGAGGCAGCCTCCCTGATGCTGGGCTTGATCCCAGGACCCCAGAATCATGACCTGAACTGAAGGCAGATGCTTGAGTGACGGAGCCACCCAGGTGCCCCCCTCCTCCTGCCTCAGCTAGTATTTTAAAATAAGATCAAGAGCCCATCAATGTGGGCCAATTTAAAACTTCTATTGTTGGAAATCGGAGAATTAGACCTACAGCAACAACCCCAAAAAAAGCATACAAAAAAGCCTATATGCTTTGAAAAGGATCTAGATCAGCAGAATGTACTACAGCATTCTTTATTTGTGATACATGTCACTGTCAAGTCCGCCTCACCAGTAACTATATGAATGGGATTTCTTCATGATGAGTGTCATATAGGGTTGTGCCTCATCCTTGGGTAGAAGGGAAAGTTGCCATCTTTAGTTGCACTCTGTAAGAGAGAAGCAAGGCACATGTGAGTTGTAAATAATAAATGTTTTTGTTTTTATTTTTTTTTTTATTTTTTTTTTTAAAGATTTTATTTATTTGACAGAGAGAAACACAGCGAGAGAGGGAAACACAAGCAGAGGGAGTGAGAGAGGGAGAAGCAGGCTTCCTGCCGAGCAGGGAGCCCGATGTGGGACTCGATCCCGGGTCTCCGGGATCATGACCTGAGCCGAAGGCAGTCGTCCAACCAACTGAGCCACCCAGGCGCCCTGTTTTTGTTTTTAAATAAGACATAGAAGCTTTTTCTTCTTCAAGTTTTAACTGAAGTCTTTTGGCCACTTTTTCTTTCTACAGAATGAACATGTCAATTACGTAGATGTTGGTGGAGCTTATGTGGGACCAACCCAGAACAGAATCTTACGGTTATCTAAGGAACTGGGTCTAGAGACTTATAAAGTGAACATAAATGAGCGTCTTGTTCAATATGTCAAGGTAAGTCTGACGTTTTACTCAACTGGCCAGTGGGAGAGCACTGTATTTGGGGAAATAGTTGGTTTTGTTTTTAGTTTTTTTCTCAAAGCCGTTGTACCAGTAGGCTGTCAGCTTTACAGTAGTATTCCATGCTTTTTTTTCTTTTTTCTTTTAAAAAAATCCTTGTGGACTCTAGGAATCACTGCTGTGGTCAGGCCTCAGCTTGGCCCTCCTCCACATCACCCACTGTAGCCCTTGAAGTCTCCACCCTCACCCCCAGTCCAACGGGAGTAGGAGTAGGAGGCCCTTAGCTTTTTTTTTTCCTCTTCATCCTTTATGGAAAGTGAGGGGCAAGGGAATGAGGGGAGTAGGAGTCATCTCGCTCGCATGTGTGCACACACACATGCACTACACAGACACACACACCCCGCCCAGGGCAGTCCTCCAGGTACCTATGAGGCAATTCTAAGGCCCCAAGGAACACAGTAATCAGAGCCAGTTCTTAAGACTGAACAGGTTATTCATTCTCATTCCTACCTGACATTTCTTTGAACACTTTGATAGTTTCCTGTATCATGCCTTGACTCTTGGGAAGTCTAGCTGGGTTGTGCAGTTTTGTACTGTTGAAACCAGATTATTTAAACTCTGCTGACATCCACACAAGAAACAGCAGCTCTTGCCACGTTTTTCTTTCTCACTGAAGCCAAACATGGAGCAGCTGGAGTCTGGAGATGTGCCTTGAGTCTAGAGATGTGTCCGGAGATGTGCCTTGAGAGGTCACAAGTTCTCTGATCTGCCATTGCAGCCCATTTCCTGGGACTAGCACCACAAGGGCAGGGGTCATTTACTCATCCTTTTTAAAAAAACGTTTATGTATTTATTTGAGAAAGAGAGAAGGAGCGTGGGGGGCAGAGGGAGCGGGAGAGATTCCTTTTTTTTTATGTTCGGTTGGCCACTATATAGTACATAATTAGTGGTAGAGAGTCTTAAGCAGACTCGGTGCTGAGCAGGGAGCCCAATGTGGGGCTCGATCCCACAACCCTGAGATCACCACCTGAGCTGAAACCAGGAGTTGGAGGCTTAATCCACTGCACCACCCAGGCACCCCTCATTTACTCATCCTAATGCCAGGATTTCCACACCAATAACCACATCACTTCTCAACAGCTCCCCCTGCCTCCCAGGCAATCAGGCTCCACACCCATGGGGACTTTTGGAGCTTGGGCTTGAGGGTACTTGTGAGGTTATGCACACTCATGCACAATCAGGGAAATTTGGGGAAATTCTGATAGCTGGTTTGGGATGGCTTGGGATGGTTGGGGGGAAGAGTCTGGCAAAATTAAGTTCAGAAATCCAGGAAGGAATGAAGAAAAGTATAAAAGTATAAAAAATGATGCAAAGTGTTGATGAATGCTGGCTTCTAGAGGCTTCACGATCACAAAGGGAAAAACCCCTTTGCTTCCCCACTTTCTCTTTTCTGCATAGGATGGTGTTTCCGTGGACTAGTCAATAATAACAATACTGAGAATGATAGCAACTAACACTTACTGGGCACTTTTACATGTGTTAGCATATGTAACATATTTGCACTCAACTACTAATTATACAAATAGTCACATCAATTCACTCTCCAGTCCAGCTGGGAAGCAAATGAGTCTGATGATTGTCCTGGAATCTGAGCGGACTCATGTTTCTAATTTCTTCCTCTCAAACATTCAGGAGCTGAGAGATTTTTATTTTCCCTGGAGGCTCACGGTAAATAACAAAGTGCTCTTTTTATTAACAAACTCATTATATCCATTTTGTTAGGCATGCACGATTGTCCCCATTTTATAGAGGTCAAAGCTGAGGTTCCGTGAAATAAAGCATCTTGACAAGGCTGTGGAACTTGTAATGGTTTGCCTATCCCCTGAGCTCCTACTGTTCATGAATTTTAGGGCTGACTTACAAATAAGCACATATTTAAGTGGCTAAACTAAACATTCTTTTCATTTAAGGCATAATCTCATCTAAAGAAAAGATGGATTCTAGAAATGTTATTAAATCATCCTCTCACATACTTTAACCTACCAAAGAACACATATTTTCCCCCAAGTTAGACTGCAGTGTTAAGGTAAAACAATAGTGGGTCAGTTAGAGGTTAATTTATTTTACCTGAATGAGTGCCTTTCTGCTAGGGTTTCCAAGAAATCGTATCATTTCTGCAATGAGAAATACTCGGTGTGGTGGATGCTTTTATAATGACCAGGAAGCTGTAAAATAAGTAGGCCAGATTAGGGAAATCTTATATTCCATATAAGATTATTAATAAACCATAGGGCAAAAAATAATTCCACTTATTTAAAAATATCTCAGCCCTCACCATTCTATCCACTTCTGGGGGGGAAATGGACTTTTTCCCATCACTATAGTGCGTTGGGTTATTAATGTAAATGATCTTGTGGCACGCTCTGCATTGGCTCTTGTGATAACCCCAGCCTCTGTAATCTCCCACAGTGCTTTCTTTTCAGTAAATAACACCAAAATGGTGGTGGGTGAATCACCAGAAGATTGCTATTGTCTAGTTAAAATGAATTCACGTTAGTTATGGGCCAGGTTGCTTCGGCTTTTAAATTTTCTCAGTGTGCAGCCTTAAAGAATTCCTCAGTTATTCCTTCTGGCAGCAGACTGTAGTGCCACTTTTAGTGTGTTCTAGGATGATTTTTAGTATTCACCAAAGAATTATCCATGACCTTTAGTAGATCACGTTGATGGTGCCAATTTTTTTTAAAGATTTTATTTATTTATTTGACAGAGAGAAATATAGCGAGAGAGGGAGTACAAGCAGGGGGAGTGAGAGAGGGAGAAGCAGGCTTCCCACCGAGTAGGGAGCCCGATGCGGGGCTCAATCCTGGGTCTCCAGGATCATGACCTGAGCCGAAGGCAGTAGCTTAACCAACTGAGCCACCCAGGTGCCCCGACGGTGCCAATTTTGACACGACAGTGTGGAGTTCCAAGCGTGAGCCTTTGAGCTGAGCACCCTTTCCCTTCCCAGGGAGACTCCATCTAGTCACAGAGGTTCATGTCATTATGCCAGATCCATTCATTAGTTCAATAAATAGTTACTGTAGGGTCTTCTCTGTACAAGATACTATTCTAGGCTGGAAATGGTGGACACGTGATCAAAGTTTTCTGCTTGTATGGAGCTTACCATTAGCTATCATTTCTGCCT
The DNA here is from genome assembly GCA_004023965.1 of Spilogale gracilis. Classification (NCBI taxonomy): domain Eukaryota; kingdom Metazoa; phylum Chordata; class Mammalia; order Carnivora; family Mephitidae; genus Spilogale; species Spilogale gracilis. The sequence continues at coordinate 22,287 of PITA01008217.1, read as the reverse complement.
GTATCCTTCGTGGATCTTGTGCATAGAATACCTGTTCTAATTCTGGTTTAGCAGATCCTGATTTTTTTCAGTTTGTTTATTTTAGTAATCTCTACACCTGACGTAGGGCTCGAACTAACAACCCCGAGATTGAGAATCACATGCTCTACCCACTGAGCTGGCCAGGCGCCCTAGTGGATTCTGATTCTTACAGAATAGGTTTTTGAACAGATTTTATGAATGTGACGAATTTGATACGGGTCTGTTTAGGAGATTATATCTCATTTGTGAAATTAAATTAATTGTGTTGTCTTTACCCTAAATGTTGGATTAGAAGTGGCATCAGCTATGTGGGTTTTGAACATTTTCTTTATCGCTTCTTCTCCTTTGGATGGTGTAAGGGAAGCAGATGGACTTGAGTGCTTCTTGGATTGATCGATTCATTATTTGCATTACTTAATTTAGATGTACCATCATTATGATCGTTTTATGAGTAAGTTTCATCAAATTGTGGAGACTTTTTGTTCAATTTTGCAGTGCTGAATGTTGGAGAAGGAAGAAGAAAAGTTTGATTTCTTTTTTTCTTCTTTTTTTTTAAAGACTTTATTTATATTTATTTGAGAGAGAGTGTGTGCACAAGTAGGCAGAGGGAGAGGGAGAAGCAGGCTCCCTGCTGAGCAGGGAGCCCGATGCATCGATCTCAGGACCCTGGGATTATGACCTGAGCCAAAGGCAGACGTTTAACCGACTGAATCACCCAGGTGCCCCTGTTTTTTGTTTTTTAATGGGTTCTTCCAGATCTTTGTAATGCAGGTATGCTGTAGAGAGGGAGAACACTGCCTGGAGAAATGAAGCAAGGCATTTTGCAGGTGCCGCTCTGAAGGAGAAATCAACACATTTATGCATTACACTTTCTCCCTGCTTTCACACCCTAAATAAAAATGGAGACTATCAATATATACCACACATTTCTTTTTAGAAAATGGTGTAATAAATTTTTTTAAAAAACAATGTAGACTTTCCTGACAGTAGCAGCTCACCAAGCAAGTTTTCCTAGTATGGGTTCTGTTCTTCACACAGCCGTTTACTTAAGGTTTCTATGCCAACGACTGAAATCAAAGGCTTTTCAGAATGTGTGTGCTCTGGAATACTAAGTAAAATTTTTTGTTGTTGTTGCTAAGAGGTGAATTCTGTTTTAGCCAGAAGGCCATGTTGAAAGCAGGGGATTATTTTTTCTTAGTTTGTCTTAGTGCTTGCTGGAAATAACTGCATCTTTGACCCCTTGCTTTATAATAGAGTGTTTCTTTGGGATTGGGGACATATATTTTTAAGCTGTTTTCAACACCTTTCCATATCAACTCACAGAAGGTGTATCTTTTGTGTTCAAAGAAAGTTATGCTTTCATTTTCAAGTCTTCTCAGTAGGAAAGGCAAGGAATTTTTGCAGGGATGTTGCAGGGATGTTGCTTGTTGTGTCTTTGTCTCTTTTCTTTTAATCACTTACATCCATCTCTCCTCACTCCATGCACAGGTACTGCCTTCGGTCTGTAGTGTGCCTATAATTGTGTCGCCTTATGTGAGTTGCCTAGTGATCCTATGAGGTAATAAGCATTTCCCCCCATCTTATAGATGAGAAAACTGAGGCTCAGATAGCTTAGGTGCCACAGTCAGGCTTTCCACATCTTGAGCCCAGGGTTCTGTGGGTTATGTCACATCATTCCTTATTCCGCAGGCAGAAGGTCAACTTGTAAATCTCTTTAAGAAACCGCTGTGAGGTATGACAAAAATCACCTTATGCCAAAGGGTTCTGGACTCCTAACACGCTACTCAGGAAGTAGGGGCTCCTGTGGACCTGGCTTCCTATGGACACAGGCACCGGGAGCCAAATGTAGTGCCATTTACCAGGGTGGCCATAAATCTGGAGCCCCTCGGGCCTTCAGTGAGCACCTGACTCCCGAGGGACCCCCAGGGCACCTCAGTTAGGCACAGGAGGTTGAAGACTACAGATGGTTTCTATTACTGTGTTAGACTACTGAGTCTAGAGGTCTAGGACATGCCTTGGAATTGTTGGCTATATATTTTTTTTAATGAACTCATTAGTCAAAGTATGATCGAGATAAGAGTACTTTATGCCATTGTATCTTCCCTGGCTTAAAAAGAAAAAAAAGAATAAAAAAAAAATAAAAAAGAGGAGGACACCTGGGTGGCTCAGTTGGTTGAGCATCTGACTCTTGATTTCATCTCAGGGCATGATCTCATAGGTCATGGGATCAAGCCCCACCTTGGGCTCTGTGCTCAGTGGGAGTCTGCTTTCTTCTTTGTTTTCTTCTCCCTCTGCCCTTCTTTGCCTCTAAAAATAAGTGAGGCTTTAAAGAAAAAGAGAAGATTTAGAATAATTTGTATATTATTTTATTATTTATTATGTATATTAGGGTAACTAGGGTAGAGATGAAAAAAACAATTAGGTAGGGCGCCTGGGTGGCTCAGTGGGTTAATGCTTCTGCTTTCAGCTCAGGTCATGATCTCAGGATCCTGGGATCGAGGCCCGCATCGGGCTCTCTGCTCAGCAGGGAGCCTGCTTCCTCCTCCCTCTCTCTCTGCCTACTTGTGATCTCTCTCTGTGTCAAATAAGTAAATAAAATCTTAAAAAAAAAACAATTAGGTAAGAACAGGCACATGGTAAATGGGCAGGTGATTATGATAAATACTGTTTGATCATAGAAATGAAGTAATACAAGAGGGATTATTTGCTTTCTTCTCTAAATTATAGTTATACATGGGTCTTTAAAAGCAGAGAGACTGAATATGTTTATATTCTCACCTTGATCTATCACGTATTTAGTACAAAGATACATGGACGTTGCTTGTGAAAAATTTTTAGGGGCACTTGGGTGGCTTAGTCATTAAGCATCTCCCTTCTGCTCAGGTCATGATCCCGGAGACCCGGGATCGAGTCCCACATCGGGCTCCCTGCTCGGCGGGAAGCCTGCTTCTCCCTCTCTCACTCCCCCTGCTTGTGTTCCCTCTCTCGCTGTGTTTCTCTCTGTCAAATAAATAAAATCTTTAAAAAAATTAGTAACTTTCATTCTTTTCCACCCTCCATTTTAAAAAGACTTCATTTCTTTCTTTTATTTCCTTTATTTCTTGTGTTTACAGGAAAGCATAATGACGGGAATTACTCTTAAAGCCTATGCTGTTTAGAAAGCTAGGTCAGCATTAACCATTTTCTCTCAAAGCTGCCTTTCTTTTTTCTATAAACTTTCAGGGAGAATTCTCCCATTTAGTTTGTAGAGCATAAAGCTTCTACTTGGTTAAAGTGACAGCCCAATAAATAGAAAAGTCAGGTTAATTGTTAGATTTTTTTTTCCTTCTGTTTTTTCTTTCTTTTTTTAAAAAATTATGGGAGTAACTAGGTGGCTCATTCAGTTAAATGTCTCACTCTTAATTTCAGCTCAGGTCACGATCTTGGGGTCCTGGGATCGAGCCCTACGTCAGACACCATACTGAGCATGGAGCCTGCTTAAGATTCTCTCTCTCTTTCTCTCTGCCCCACCCCTCCCCATGTGTATGCTTGCTGTCTCTCTCTCTCTCTCTCCAAAAAAAAATGTGGTAAAATACATATAACATAAAAATTTATCTTCTGAACTGTTAGGTACATTCATTCGCATGATTGTGCACCCATCATCTGTCCACAGAATTCTTTTCATCTTCTTGCTGTTTATTTTTAATAAAGGCCAGTTCATTACAGCAGTCCTTTTCTAAGCATTCACTGAGAAGGGGTCTAGAATCGCCCTCTGTGAGTCAGTGAATTGGCTTTCAGTGGCAGTGCAGAAAAGGGATTCTGTCAGACATGAACGATTTCCGTAAGACTGTGGAACTTCTCAGTCACCTCCTTAAATGGGTCCACAGCGTTGCAGTTAGTGGCAAAAAGCACCTTGTCAGTGGAATGAAGCGTCACATAAGCAGCTTCCTCAACAGAAATTGTTCTAGTCTCCCTGATAGCCCAACTGCGAGAGGTTCTGAGCTTTCAGGTTAAATGTTGCCAGTTTGAGGTCAAAATCTCCTTTTTTTCTCCCCCTCTTTTCTTCATCCCTTTTTCTTCCTCCCTTCTGCAGCCCTTACCTTACCGGAGAGCACGCACCCACTCTCCTAGCCCAAAGACTTTAATCAATGGTCCTGAAGTTGCAGACTTCTGTAGGGTAGCCTTCTAACAGCTGAAATTGAAACACCCTTGAATGTCCTTATAAATCCTGTGCCTGGTGCATTCTGGGCACTTCCTGAAGAAGGGAAGTTCCGGTGTCCCATGAGCACAGTCTGACCCATCCAGAAAGTCTTATTGGTCATTGCCCTGTCCTTCCATTTAATGGGATTGATGCTGCCCTATGTAGCCCTCTATTTCAGGCCTGGACTCTATACTTTTTCACTTCTGTGTCAAGCTCATTGAACGAATATCTTTTGAAAACCGGGTGGACCACAGAGTTTTAGTAAGTGACAGTTTTCCTTACTTTAGAGATGGGAGAAAGTTGTCACAATGCAAGTATTTGGTTCAAGGTCCTACAGAAGTGAGTGAGAGAGGAAGACAGATGTGAGAGCCTAGTTGATAACTAACCTTAGCAAACACAGACCTTGAAACCGAAGAGACAGATATTGAGCCTAATGTGGATACCTTCTACCTATCTGTGCAGCCCAGTCCTGTTTTCATAACACTTCATTTTGATGTTTGCTTTGTGTTAGGGTCTCATGCAACCAGAAGAAGAAAATTCTAGGTGGAATGGCGGAAAATGTGAATGTTAATTGTAGTTAAATGTAAGGAACACTTTGATCCTGAAAGCTATGGAAATGAGTCTTTTCCATTTGAAGAACTTTTCTCATGTCAGGTTTTTCAAACAGGGATCGATTCCTGAACTACTAGTCCACTTCCTTTCACTGTGACAGTGCTCCTGTAATTTGTCAGACTCAAATGATACACTGGGAACCTCATGCTGAGATTTAATTTTGTGTGTTTGCCGAAGTACCCAATGGCCTAATTTCCACAGCCATCTCCAGCAGATAAATGTCTCTGAAAAAAAGTCTCAGGTTTCAGAGACGATGAAGAAATCACCACTGGCTCACACTTGCTGCCCGGCAGGGGCCATAAAAGTTGCCTCCGAGGCACAGATGTGGGCACAGTCGCTAATCTACATATATGGGCCAAAGAAGTCCTGAGTATCTGTGACTTTTCTCAGTTGGTAGATCTTTTTTTAAAAAACCCTTCTCTGATGTTCACATGTGGGGAAGATGGTGCTAAGGCTCTAACGGCTCCCGCTCCCCTCTCCCTCCTATGTCTCCGCCATCATGATCATGGGAGCCATCGCCAAAGTAACTCCACACAAATGCAGCCCACTCACTGGGATACACAAGGTGAATACACTCAGTTAACAGCCAGTCTGGCAAGAAGCTCTACTTTGCCCTTGAACCTCTTTACCTGCTCTGACGTACTTTCTCTTTGTCCTGCCCAGTTCCCTGGAGCACAGAGTCCCATGCTTGACACTCAGCACAGAGCACTTGAAATTTCAGCTAGACGCACAAGTGATTTCATTTTATTTTTATTATTGACTCTGTGTTGTGGGATGACGTGCATTCTTGTTCAGGAGACATCTGCAGGAGACTGCATTCCTATGAGGAGCACTTGGAAAAAAAAATCTGCTGGCTATTGGGGCTCCTCTTTCTAACCTCTGTTCTCCTGTGTTCCCTCGGGCCCCTGAGAGTGCCAGCCAGAAGAGGAAGAAAGCGTGCCTAAGAGAATATTTTCTAAGCAACATTAATCCCAACAGCGCTTTGCTACAGAGGGAGTTTCTTGGTCATATACATTGTGGAAATGCTTCATGTTCTGTCCCTATCGTTGAGTGCCAAGATGTCTGTTAGCAAATTAGGGGTCCTGTGAGAACGAGCAGAAAAGCTTTTTTAAAATTAAAAAGAAAATCTATTTAACTATTAGCCAGGATTTTTAAGAAAGATTTTATTTATTTATTTGACACAGAGAAACACAGCTAGAGAGGGAGTACAAGCACGGGGAGTGAGAGTGGGAGAAGCAGGCTTCCCGCTGAGCAGGGAACCTGAAGCAGGTCTCAATCCCAGGACACCAGGATCATGACCTGAGTTGAAGGCAGACACTTAATGACTGAGCCACCCAGGCGCCCCACCATGGAACCCATTTTTATATAGCATCCATAAAGAACAGAGTGAGAAATACGCAAATAGGAAATGGTTTTAGAGATTTTCATCTTTTTCTCTTCCTTTCAATGCCTTCCACAAAGGGAGTTCTAATAAATCTGATGATAGTATTGATTACGGCTATTTTAGAAAAGGTGTGTATGTGGAGTTGGTCATTAAAAACCAGCGCCAAATTGGCATTCATTAGGTCTTGTCTGAGGTGAGAAAAGAGGGAGTCATTTGTATATAAAGAGGCTGGACTATTTCTGGAGCCTGGAGGGGCTAGATGTGATATCACATGAGTTATACATGCAAGAATGTACTCCCCCCACTTTTTAAAAGATTTTGTTTATCCATTTGAGAGAGGGAAAGCAAGAGTGAGAGAGAGCACAAACGGGGAGGGGCAGGAGGAGAGGGAGAATCCGACTCCCCACTGAGCAGGGAGCCCTATTTGGGGTTCTGTCCCCAGGACCCTGAGATCATGACTGAGCCAAACGCAGACAGTCAACTGAGCCACCCAGGTGCCCCTGTATTTACCCCTTTTATTCCTCCATTTAACGAGCATTTTTTGGAACCTGGGTATGTACAAGGCAGTGCGGGAGATATAAACATGTGTGAGGCATAGCCCTTCTTGGGTATGTTGAAACTAGTCAGGAAAGTTCTTACATAAATCAGTTTAGTAGCATAGAAAATAGTGAGGTGCCATGGGCGACAAAGCGTTTTAGTCTGCCAGAGGAAGCAGAAGTCATTTCCATCTTCCGCTGCTAGGTAGGGTCTTTGGGACCGTGTTTCTCTCAGGGTTGTATTTACTCATGCCTATGACTTCCAGACTTAGAAAATACATCCTAACAGACCCCCAGTGGAGGATGCAGCTCAGGGGCACTGTAGGTCCCATCTTCCTGACATGGAGATTGAGGCCTGGGGTGGGGGAACAAGGTGGTCTAAACCAAGAATGGGAAGTCATGAACCCTTCTTCTGCCTCTGCCAAGACACCAGCTGGGATTAATTTTACACGTACACACATATATACCTACATATATGTAAAAAAAATCTAACATATACATAATGTGGACCTCTGAATGCCTTCAAAGACATAGTGAACTTGCTAGATTTATCAAACACTGCCCAAATTTATTACTCTGTGATGCATCTCACTTACGATTATCACAAGATTTTAATTAGGAGCAATGGAAACCAAGAGAAATCAGACACGAAACCCAGGCATAATGTTACCAAATATGTAAAGAACAAGGATAAAGGAAGTAAATGATCTTTTTAAAAAATATTAATTATTAACTGTTTATATATTTATTTATTTATTTGAGAGAGAAAGAGCGACAGAGCCTGATTTGACTTTGGCCATCATCCGTCATTAGGGAAATGTGAGTCAGAACTACAGTGAGATATCACGTTGCCCCGTTCAGGCTGGCTAGAATCAAAAAGTCAGTAACAAGTGTTGGTGAAGAAGTAGAGCTATTGGAACCCTCATATGTCACTGGTGGGAGAGTAAAATGGTGCAGCTACTTCGCAAGATAGTTGGGCTGTTCTTCAAAATGGGGTTGGACAGAGGGAGAGTGACTGTTAAGGACTAATGGTTGCTTCTTCGGGTGACAAAGGTGTTCTAAAGTTAGATGCTTGGGGCGCCTGGGTGGCTCAGTTGGTTGAGCGACTGCCTTCGGCTCAGGTCATGATCCCGGAGCCCCGGGATCGAGTCCCACATCGGGCTCCCTGCTCCGCGGGAAGCCTGCTTCTCCCTCTCTCACTCCCCCTGCTTGTGTTCCCTCTCTGGCTGTGTTTCTCTCTGTCAAATCAATAAAATCTTTAAAAAAAAAATTAAAAAAAAAATAAAGTTAGATGCTGTGATGGACGCCCAGCTCCGTGAATATACCAAAACCCGTTGAATTATATACTTTAAATGGGTGGATCATTGAGTATGTGATTTAAAAAAAAAGATTTTATTTATTTATTTGAGCTAGAACGAGAGAGAGTGTGTGCGCACGAGCTGGGGGAGGCAGGCAGAGGGGAAGGGAGAAACAGACTCCCTGCTCAGCAGAAAGCCCGATGTGGGGCTCGGCCCTGGGACCCTGGAATCGTGAGCTGAGCCACCCAGGTGCCCCTCAAGTATGTGATTATGTCTTAATAAAGCTGTTCTGGAAAAGCAGCTGCTCATCCTCACAGTATAACGTTTTCATCTTTTTTTTTCCTAAATGTCTATTTCTCCAGAGTTAATGGCATTTGTGAGAGAGGAAAAAAGTCTGTCAATAATCTTTACTTACCCAAGAGCCTCCAGAAGAGCTCATATAGTTGCTAACTAATTGCTTTTTTTTTTTAGATTTTATTTTACTTTTGAGACGGTGAGAGCGAGAGCAAGTGTGCACACAAGCAGGGGGAGTTGCAGGCAGAGGGAGAAGCCGGCTCCCTGCTCAGCAGGGAGCCTGATGCGGGACTTGATCCTAGGACCCTGGGATGATAACCTGAGCCAAAAGCAGACGCTTAACTGGCTGAGTGACCCAAATGTCCCTTAATTGCTTTGTCTGTAGTTCCTGTATAGAACTAGAGTCCCTTGGGAAAGGCAGCATAAATGTTCATTTGAAACCTTTTATTCTTGATGCTGTGGCATCATCTGTACCTAAGCTGATCGGTTGTCTTGTTCCCCAAATTGGGACTGCACAGCTCATGGACCGCTGCAATGACTCATAGCCATCCAGGTCCTGCGAGAGGGACTGAGAATAAGATGAAGTGTCAGGTCATGAGCAAATGCCCAAGAATGTGCTGCCAGCCCTAGGAAGTTCTGTAAGAAATTGTACATTACAGTTTGGAAGTTCTCTTCAATATGGGGGTGCAGAGGCATGAAAAATGCACACCACAACACTGTGCAAATAGAACAAACTCAGATGTTGGCTGAGTTCCCCCAGGGAAATGGGTGGTGGGGGATTGGGGGAAGGCTGAGGATCAGACCCTGGGAGGCAGTGGATGGAGGGAGAAAGGGTTTTGCAAAGAACGATGGACACCAGTTGGTGACTTGGAACAAGCAGCACAGTACGATGGGACTGATGTTTCTATATTAGGATGGCTTATTTTCGGTAGAGTAGATCATTCTTCTGGGATGAGAGATCTTCTGGAAGAGAGCTTGGCTAACCTGCATTTGGAAAGAGGAAGAAAATGATTTTTTTAAACTATAAATACAACACAGTACTGCCATCCTATTTAATGGAGTCTTTTTAGATGATTTTCTTTAAAGCATTATTAAGTTCTGTAGAAAAGAAACCACCCAAAAGATTTCTCTTACAGGCTTGTCAAAACAGTCGGATAAGGTGGATGCCAAGGAATTCATATGAGTTGGGCACACTTGTTTCTAAACCAGTCTAGAACATATCTGTTTATTTTCAAGATAATTAAAAAACTGGCGACTTTCCTCAGGGGCCTGTGATGCTCTCTGATAACACCCACTTCCTTTTGTTTAACTAAAATCTAAAAGTACAAAGAGCCAAAACTCTGCAACACGCCAATTAGTAAATGTTACTCGCTTACTCTAAACTTGGTTTATTTTATAGGACCAACAATAAAGAATGGTGTGGGAGCCATAAACTGTCATCTCCTGGCAACAGTCTCTTGTTATTAGGAACATTGGTACATTGAGGATGTGGTTTCTCAAAGGGATTTGAGTATTTTGGGCACAGTTCCAGGGACATTGTGTTCCACTCCAACTCAACTCAGAGGCACTGTGCTTTAGAGATTAAAGGCCACTTTGGAAGGGTTGGAAGGCTCTGGAGTATAGGTACGAAATGAACTTGACCTTTACTCAAGATTTTTTTCCTTTTATTTTCCAAGAGCTGTAGCCATTTGGAAATATTTGGAAGCATTTGGAAATATTGAGAAAGTACTGATGCCTTTGTAAGAAAACTAGACAGTCACATTTATGAGCTTGAGAAGGTCCAGTTGGCAGACTGTCGTCACTCCATCAAGAGACAGTTCCAGGACCTGCCACTGCACTTCTTTAGTCATTCCCACACACAAAAACTTGTCTTGAGTTGTCTAGTTTAGAAGCAGGCCATGGAGGAAATAAGCCTTCCAGGGGTTTCAGAGAAAGGAAGAGGTGACATGTAGGTGCTTGTTCCCACATATGTGCATTTCTTTAGCAGGCTTAGGTTTTCTTTTCTTTTTTTTTTTTAAGATTTACTTATTCATTTTAGAGAGAGAGAGAGAGAGCATGAGGAGGAGGGGCAGAGAACAGAGAGAGAAAATCTCAAGCAGACCCCATGCCAAGTGTGCAGTGCAACATGGGGATTTGCTCTCACAATCCTGAGATTGTGACCTGAGCTGAAACCACAAGTCAGACGCTTAACCACCTGTGCCACCCAGATGACCCAGATTTAGGTTTTCTATGGAATAAGAGCAGAGAAGTCAGACATGAAGAGTGAAACTAATTAATGGAATCCCTTTTTCAACTTGGTGCCTCTGTCAGCAGGATAAAATTAATGTTGTAGTGGGCCTTTATGTAGTGGGCCTATATCTTTTAGAATTTTCATGGCTCCTGTTTCTAAAAAGATGGCCAGACTAGTCTCTTCTCTCTCCTTGGATTCTTTACTTCTGCCACCTCTTTATTTGTCAAGGTTCAGATCATGGGATCTTCACGTCGTGTGTGAAATGAGACTCTGGTTGGCATCATCCTCAGAAGAACTTTATTAGGAAGGGACACATTTTCTTGAATTACATTTATGATACTTAATGTCCCCAGATGATTGGGCATCTTTGTTTTTATAAAAAAAAATTTCTTTTCAAAGCAAAGATCAGTTTTGTATGAGACTATTCCTTGAGCATAAATGCATTTTACATAAGAAAATGTAGATTTTCCCCAATTTCCATTAAGGGAAGAACTGTAATGAGAACCCACTGTTCTGAATCAGGCTGCCCATGAGCTGTTAAGCCATTGGCCTCCTCTCTGTAGCTAGCATAGCATTCTGGGAAAAATGTCTGCCCATTTTTTTCCAGACGTGCTTCCTCATTTCTCAGGGTTGACGCTGTTTCCTCAATAGCCAGCTTATACCGCAGAGCTTCTTCGTCTCCATTTTTACTCCTTAGAAACATAAAAGATGGTGTAGAAGATTTCTAACTTTCACATTTCCAAACTGTCCTTCATCCAGTTGGGAAGGTTAAGTTGTCTCTAAAGCAAACTTATCCCCACATTCTATCAACCCTATAGGAAGGCCAGAAAGCTTAATGTTTATGAGCAAAGGCTTTGGGAACAGGAAATTTCCGCTCTACCATTTTCCAGCTAATATCCCTGGGCTTTAGTTTCCTCATTTATAAGATGGAAACATTAATAGTGCTTGCCTCCACAGGGTTGGGGCGAGATAATGCATATGAAGAGCTTAGCCAGGGCCAGGCATGGAGAAAGAGCTCAATAAATGTTAGTAATAATGGTGGTGATAGTGGTGATGGTGGTGATAAGGGTTTGGAGTCTCGGAGAGTCGTATTGCAGCATTACAACATGGCATTTTTCAGATAAGAAATCAGATCACATAATCTGCCAAGGTTATTTGAATTTGCTACTGTGGCAGGCAAAATTACTTGTTGCTTAATGGCTGCCGTCTGTCATTACTCAGTTGAAGAGTGCGTGTGTACATGCATGCGTAAGTGCGTGCACATGAATGCAAGCGCTGTTGGGTCTTGTGTCCCTGTCTCGATGGTCAGGAGTTTTGCTTTAGCTCCCCTCCCCTCACTTTTTAAATTCGACACAGTTCTTAATATTGTGCAGTACACACAGTAGGCTTCCTACAAGTGTTATGTTTTTATTTGATAAAAATACAAATTTCATGCAAAATTAAATTAGTAGACAATATTTTAATCTTATGAATGTTTTATTTTTAGAGGAACTGAATTAGGAGTGAAACCTTAGAAAATACCTAGACCTGGTTTGTCTTCCCCAGAATTCACTCTCACCTTACCCTGGCATTTGCATAGCACAGGACTTGTCACACAACGGAAATGAAGTCAGTGGTGGCCAATAATTAGCTGTCTTTATGTTAGAGGACTCAGTACCAAGCAATAGAAAGCCAACTCTGGCTAACAAGAGGGGATCTAGTGAAAGGATCTCGCAGGGCCCACAGAATCAACAGGAGGCTGGAGGGCCACATTTAGGAATAGGCAGAGTACAGGGGAGCTTTGGCAAGTGAGGGGCAGGGACCACAGCCATGGTCTTTAGAGCAGGAAGCGTGTGTGCCCCATGGTGCCATGGGGAAGGAGAACCCAGAGTTAGCTTTCTTCTGTTGTTGGGTGACTCATTCCAGGATCAGAGAGTGCATGTGATTGGCCAAGCTCAGCTGACAGGCTTATAGCCTGGCTGCTCCAGAAGCCAGAGAGGGTGGAGAAAGATCTAGCCCATCGTCTGCTATAATGCAAGATGATACCCAGGATCATCCTCTCTACATATCTACCCATAGATGAGGAGAGGCAGTTTCCCAGAAAGGAACCAGGATAATACTGGGAGAGGAACCTGGATGCTGGGCAACCAAAAAAAAGTCAAATGCCTATTATTCTGTTTCCCATATTTTGATTCTTTTTTTAAAAAAGATTTTATTGGGGTACCTGGGTAACTCAGTTGGTTAAGTGACTGCCTTCGGCTCAGGTCATGATCCTGGAGACCTAGGATCGAGCCCCACATCAGGCTCCCTGCTCAGTGGGAAGCCTGCTCCTCCCTTTCTCACTCCCCCTGCTTGTGTTCCCTCTCTGGCTGTGTTTCTTGCTGTCAAATAAATAAAATCTTTAAAAATAAATAAATAAATAAAAATTAAAAAATATTTTATTTATTTATCTTTTAAAAATATTTTATTTATTTGAGAGAGAGAGGGAGAAAGAGACTGACCCTGAGAGGGGAAGAAGGTCAGAGGAAGAAATAGACTTCCTGCAGAGCTGGGATCCCAATGTGGAACTCAATCCCCAGGATCACGACCTGAGCCGAAATCAGTGGCCCAACCAACTGAGCCACCCAGGCACCCCTCCCATATTTTGATTCTTGACTTCAGGCATAGTCAGTAGTCTAGCCAGTCTTTATTTAGCCCATGTGAACCCTAACACTCAATCCCAGATATTCTGCTTTGTTGTTCCAGTCTTCTATGTGGTCCAAGGACAGTCATCCATGTCATTATCCTGCTCTCATCTGAGTGGAAACATCCCTCCAAAGAGATTAGCTAGCTAGGAGCTCAAGGGTTGAGAATAGTGTGGCATCAGCATTAGATATTAGGACGACCTACCCTTATTTATGTTCTCTATATCAGTAGAAGTAAGTGCACAGCTATTATTTCCTATAAATTAAAAACAGGTAGCACGGGCACCTGGGTGGCTCAGTGGGTTAAAGCCTCTGCCTCGGCTCAGGTCATGATCCCAGGGTCCTGGGATCGAGGCCCACGTCAGACTCTCTGCTTAGCAGGGAGCCTGTTTCCTCATTCTTTCTGCCTATTTGCCTACTTGTGATCTCTCTCTCTGTCAAATAAATAAATAAAATCTTAAAAAAAGAACAGGTAGCACAATGCCAGGAGGATTTCAATAATCTCATTGAAATTTGTGGTCTATATAGGTAAAATGTAAAGGTGATGCTTTTGCAACAGGAGAGCATACTGTTAGTTTGAAGATGCCTGTTCTGTTGGCTGGGTTTTGTTATTTAGAATGCCATCCTAATTCAAGATATTATCCTTTGCTTTATGTTGTAGGGTAGAACTTATCCATTTCGGGGGGCCTTTCCACCGGTATGGAATCCCATTGCCTATTTGGATTACAACAATTTGTGGCGGACAATGGATAACATGGGGAAGGAGGTAAAGCGTGTGTTCTGCTTACACATGACCTGTTGTTACTAACATATCAATAGCAGTTGTTTAGTAGCCTTCCAATAGGGCAGGAAACATTGCTCTGGACATTCATACATGTCATTTCCAATGCACCCACTTACTCTGCCAAGTTGGTAGTATTTCTACTTGCAAGGTGAATGAGTGCTGAGCGGTTATGGTAATTTCCCCGACACCACACAGCAAGGGAAGCATGATTCAAACCCACATCTCTCTGATTATAATGCCTGTGTGCTTTCAACTCTATGGCACTGAGTATTTGAGTGACAGTTTTCGCCAGGTATCCTGTTCATAGTTGCCTCATCCATGTGTGATCCCACTTTAGATAGTAAAGGAAAGAAGGATTTATTCCCCTCCAATTTTTTTACTTAGGCCCAGACTCCCTAAGATCACTCTCTCACAGTGAAATTGGGGACTTAAAATGGGTGTTGGCTTTCAATAATAGGATCATCATCATAATTACATATTAATTTATATAACATATGTAATTCCCCCCTTTTCTTTGCCTCATCATCATTATTATTATGGCGACAGCATTGAGGAATAGAATGCAGAGACCTATCCATCCCAACCCCGCCACTCTCTGTGCCAATCACACACTCCATTACAGACCCAGAGACTGGTTTTCAGAGGTTCTCCTGAAGGCCTGTTGGCAGGGCAGTGGGCAGTAACCATCACACCTTAATGTGGGCCCTTCTTCCTCCGCAGATTCCAGCAGATGCACCATGGGACGCCCCACATGCTGAGGAGTGGGACAAGATGACCATGAAAGATCTCATTGATAAAATCTGCTGGACAAAGTAATCTTAACTATTTGAAATTTACTTTTCATCTTTCCTTTGGATCCTTTCTCTCCTATCTTGAACTGCAGTGTTTTCTTTTTCTTTTCTTTTTTCTAAGATTTTATTTTTTAAGTAATCTATCTACCCAGCATGGGGCTTGAACTCACAACCCCAGGATCAAGAGTCACATGATCCACCAACTGAGCCAGCCAGGTGCCCCTGCAGTGTTTTTCTTAATAAGTTATAGGAAAGAAATTAAGAGGAAATGTAATGATCTTTTAGTCAACTTTTTAGGCAACTTTGAGGGAACTTTAGACACTGCAGAGTGGGTTTAAACATAAAATGAGTCTAGAACATAAAAAAGAGGAGGTGAATTAAGTGGAATTTTTTTAATGAAAAGTCCATGTGATTTACAACAAAACAAGTAAATGTGTATTCAAATTATATTGCAATCAGCTACAGAAGCAATTTGGAAAGATATTAAAGTCATTCCATACAGAAAAACAAGGAACCGAAGGCAAGCTAGTCTTTATTAATGAAAAATATAAATTTTATAATGTTTTCAATGAGAACCTGTGTAATGAGTTGAGTTACTTACAGACTGTTTAGTCAGCCCTGTGGGGCTGCTATGTGAAGGCACTGTAGCTATCGGTGAACAATTGTGGGGAATGTGTTAGACGTGGCCCCTAAACTCATGGAGTTAGAATTGTTTGGCAGGAGAGACTGACATTATGTGCATAAGCACATAATTCCATAATGCTACTAGAGCGACTATAACAGGGATCTTGACCTAAGGGTAAGGGAGAGATTCCTGGATGCAGCCATCTTTAAATATAAATCAAGAACTTAGTGCATCCACTAAAAATCAGTGACAGAGGATGGGAGGAGATAGGAAAGGGTGGTTAGTGTGGGGGACAAGGTATCTTCCAGGAATGCCACAAAGTGGATGAGGGAGAGAGAGAGAGGAAAGATGGATGATGTGGAAGGAAATGTCCTCTAGAAATGAGCCATAGTATTTAGGGATAGATGGGAAGGGGAGATGATGTGGGAATATGAAATCTACAAGGAATGTACCACAGTAGGTGGGTGGAGACCAGATGGATGGAGAGTATGGAGATGACATGTTCCAGGAGTGAGCCATAGCAGATGCAGAGAGACAAAGGATAGATGGT
The DNA here is from genome assembly GCA_004023965.1 of Spilogale gracilis. NCBI lineage: Eukaryota > Metazoa > Chordata > Mammalia > Carnivora > Mephitidae > Spilogale > Spilogale gracilis. The sequence continues at coordinate 6,319 of PITA01008217.1, read as the reverse complement.
GTGGGGGGATTGTATCTTTAAGGAATGAGCCACAGTGGAAAGGGGGAGAAATGAAAGTTGGATGGTGTACGCAGATGGTATCCTCCATGAATGAGCCACAGTGTATGCCACTAGACAAAAGGTTGGATCCTGTGGTGAGGGGAAAGTATCTTCTAAGAATGACCCAATTGATGAGGGGAGAGAGTAAGAATGAAATATGTGAGGGGATGGTGTCTTCTAGGTATGAAACACAGTGGACTTGGGGAGACAAGAATGGATGTTTGGGGGATGGTGTCTTCCATGAGTGAGCTTAATCCATGGTGGGAGATAGGAAAGGTTGATGGTGTGGGGGAATGGTATCTTCCAGGAATTATGCATTTGATGGGGGAGACAAGAAGAGTGGAATGTGTGAGAAGATGGTATCTTCCAGGAATGACTTGGATTGGGGGAGGGAAATAGGAAAGCTGGATCGTGTGGGGTGATGATATCTTCTAGGAAGGAGCCAAATGGATGGTAACAAAGGAAGAAAGGATGGTGTGGGAGGATGGTATCTCCTAAGAATGAACCATAGTGGATGAGGGAAATAGGAAGGCTGGATGGTGTGAAGCAATGGTAACTTCCAGGGATGAGCCACATGGATAGGGGGAGAAAGGAAAGAAAGATGGGTAGTGTGGGTAGATTTTATTTTCCAGGAGTGAGTGACGTGGATGGGAGGGCAGGAAAGGGGGATTGTGTGAGGTGATGGTATCTTCCAGGAAGGAGCTAGTAGAAGTGGACAGGGTGGAAGAGTTGATGGTGTGACCAGATGGAATAAGCTACAGAGGTTGGGGGAGGAAGAGGTGATGGTGTGAGAGGATGGTATCTTCCAGGAATAGGCCATGGTAAATGGTCGGTGAAGGGGGGAGAAGACAGGATGGTTGGATGGTGGGATGGCATCTTCCAGGAATAGCCATTGTCTTTGGAGGTAGACAGGAAGAGTGGATGGTGTTGAGGGGGTCGTATCTTTCAGGGATGAACCATAGTGGATTGGGGGAGATAGGAAAGAGAGGATGGTATGAAAAGATGGTATGATCAAGGAACGAGCTACAGTGACTATGGGGTGAGGGGAGTCAGGAAGGGTAGATGATGTGGAAGCAAGGTATCTTCCAGGAATGAGCCTTAGTGGATAGGAGAGACAGGAAGGATATATAGTGTGGGAGGAACGATACCTTCCAGGAATGAACCAGTTGACTGGGGAGACTGAAAAGATGGTTCATGTGGTGGATAGTATCTTCCAGGAATGCACCATTTGGTGGGGAGATATAGGAAGAGTAGGAATAGTTGAGGGTTGAGGGGATGGTATCTTCTAGGAATGAACCACTGTAGGGAGACAGAGTAAGGGTGGATAGCTGGAGGGGAAATTTATCTTCCAGGATGAAACAGTAGTGATGGAGATAGGGGAAAGGTACTGAGAGACTGGATGATGTGGTGACAACTATCATCCAGGAAACAACACAGTGGATATGGAAGATCTGAGGGAAGATGGAGGTTGGGGGATGGTATCTTCCAGGAATGAGCAACAAATGTATGGGAGGGCAGGATAGTTGATGGTGGCTGAGGGGATGATGTTTTCCGGGAGTGAGCCACAGGTTATGAGGGAGACATGAAGGTTGGATTGGTATCTTCTAGGAATGAACCATATGGATGGGGGAGACAGGAAGACTGGGTAGTCAGGGTAGATGGTATCTTCCAGGAATGAACCACACAGATAGGGATGTGGTGGGGCATGTTACCTTCCAGGAATGGGCTGTAATCCATGGAGGTAGATAGGAAGGGTGTATGTGAGTGTGTGCGGAGGGAGGAAGTGATATCTTCCAGGAATGAGCCACAGTAAATGGGGAAGATGGGAAAGCTGGATGGTATGGGACAAGGGTATCTACCAGGAATGATCCTTAGTGGATGGAGAGGAGAGAAGAGGAGGAGATGGAATCATCCAGGAATGAGCTACAGTGACCGCGGGGGGTGACAAGAAGGGTAGATCATGTGGGAGCATAGTATCTTCCAGAAAAGAGCATCAGTGGGTAGGAGAGACAAGAAGGATGGATGGTGTGAGGGGGATGATATGTTTCAGAAGTAAATAGTAATGGTCAGTGGGGAAGAGAATGAGTAGATGGTGTGATGAGATTGTATCTCCTAGGAATGAGCCACTGTGGATGGGGGAGGTAAAGAAGTTGGATGGTATGGGAACATGGTATGTTCCAGGAATGAGCCATAGTAGAATGGGAGGAGACTGGAGATGTGGTTGGTATGTGCGGAAGGTTGCTTCTGTAAATGCGCTACATGGGGGAGGATAGATGGGGGGAGGGTGGATGATGTGGGAGTATCTTCCAGGAATGAACTACAGTGTATGGGGGGAGACAGTTAGGATATGTGGTTTGGTGGGGTGGTATCTTCCAGGAATGAGCCATAGTAGATGTTGGGGAATAGGAAGGGTGGATGACCTGTTGCCTGATGGTATCTTCCAGGAAGGAACCACAGTGACTCGGGTATGTGATGGTGCTGGGGAGCTACAGGAAGGATATATGGTATAGGGGATGGTATTTTCTGGCAATGAGCTACAGTGATGGTAGATAGGAGACAAGAGTAAGGATGATATTGCGGCATGGTATCTTCCAAGGATGAGCCATAGTGGATGGGAGGAGACAGGAAAAGTGGATGGTGTAAGGGGATGGTACCATCCAGGAATGAGCTAACGTGACTATGGGAGGAGACAGGAAGGGTGAATGATATGACAGGTAACTTTCAGGAATGAGGGCCAGTCGATGAGTGTAGACAGTATAGGGAAGTGATGTTGAGGGATGGTATCACAGGAATGAGCAAGGTTTAGGGGATATAGAGTGGATGTTGTTAGGGGAATGGTATCTTCCAGGAATGAGCCACTGTGGATAGGGGAGACCAGGGGGAGGACTGGTAGATGGGTGGTATCTTCCAGCCACTGTGAATGCTGGGAGATATGAAGGGTGGATGGCATGAGGGATGTCATTTTCCATGTAGAGAAACCAGGAAATAGCTCTTGAAGGCCCCAAGATGGGGAGATCGACATGTTTTTACAGTGGTATGACAGTATGCCTGGACTCTAAGGGTGCCATGGGAAAGCGATGTAATTAGAGGTTAGAGAGCTGGCTGATGGTGGAAGGTAGAAGAGTGGCCACATTCAAGATTTTTGCTTTTTGCCACAGATGCCATTGAAGGGTTTTATAAGAGTGGGGTTGTTTTGTTTTCTTTTGTTTTGCGTTGTCAAAAGACTTCATTGGCTGTAATGTGGCAAAACACCAAAAGGAGCTGTAGTCATAAACCAGGAAGGGATGACCAGGAGGAAGCCACTGCCATTGTGACCCAGGTGAAGGATGTGGGTGGACAGGAGCAGGGTGGGAGCTGCACAGGTGGAGAAGAGAGGATGGTTGTTCAAATTAATGAGAACTGTGTCCTTAACGATCCCTCACCAGCATCTTAATCCTTTTCGACAGTACCAGAATCAGTATATTTGGAGCGAACCCGTAACTGCCTCAAAACAAAGGAAAAGGTTCTTTTTCATCAGGAGTTAAAATATTCATTCTTTCAGAAGTTGAGCCTGTGAGGTTTTTGTTTTTGTTTTTCCAAAAACAGTGTAAGTGCTTTTGAACTGTACTGAATTGTGGTTTAAAAAGCTGCTGTCCTGTGAATCATGTATGTATTTCCACCTGACTCTTGCCTTTGTTATGTGAGCAGGACCGCAAGGCAGTTTGCATCACTCTTTGTGAACATCAATGTGACCTCTGAGCCCTACGAGGTATCTGCACTGTGGTTCTTGTGGTACGTGAAGCAGTGCGGAGGCACCACTCGGATATTCTCAGTCACCAACGGGGGCCAGGTACGGTGTCTGTTCCCAGCCTGTAACTTCATTTGTGGTTCTGCCCTGGCCCAGTGTCCGGCCTAACAGTCGCTCCTGTGTCTGGAAATGTGAGTGGATTTGAGACAGGAAGTTTTGAAAACATTTCAATGAACGTGCCCGAAACCAAAAGTTCTCCTTTCCTTTTCTCATTCCTGGAGATGCACTCAAGCTAAAGAACGTTTTATTTTGAACTCAGTTTTGGGAGTTTGGGTCCTTCCTTTTTTTGGGGGGAGGTAGGTAAAATTAGTCTGGCTCTGTGGAAAGAAGCTGAGTTATTACTACAATGAACTAATTTTCAGAAACTTCTAGAACTGGTACTTAAAGTCGTCTGTGTTCCAGGCAGGCTGTGTCCCATAGTGCAAGGTGTAGTGTCTTTCTCCACTAAGTGAATGATTCCTCGCCTCAGAATATCTCCAGAACACCCTAAGTTGTTCTTGTGGCCCCAAGAGATATTAGCTAAGGGTCAAATGGCTAGGAAGGACCCAAAGGACAGTTGCATCTTTGAAGTATCTTTATACCTAGAAACTCCACGTTTCTTCTTTTGACCTGTATTTTACTTTCTAACCTATCATGATCGATACTTGATGTTTATAGTTCTTGTTGCCTGCCTTCTCCTATAGGAACGGAAATTTGTGGGTGGATCGGGTCAAGTGAGTGAACGGATAATGGACCGCCTCGGGGACAGAGTGAAGCTGAGGTGCCCTGTCACCTATGTGGACCAGTCAGCTGACAACATCATCATCGAGACATTAAATCATGAAGTTTATGAGGTAATTCAGCCTAGTCCCAAGGAGCATATATTAAACAGGCCTCATGTCTTCTGCAGCTTCTAACCAAATATAATCCAGGTAGTGGTATAATTAATGTTGGTATGTCTGCAACTCCATCTTCCAAATTACCAATTTTTTTTAAAGATTTTATTTATTTGACAGAGAGAAACACAGGCAGAGAGGGAACACAAGCAGGGGGAGTAAGAGAGGGAGAAGCAGGCTTCCTGCCAAGCAGGGAGCCCGATGTGGGACTCGATCCCAGGTCTTTGGGATCATGACCTGAGCTGAAGGCAGTTGCTCAACCAGCTGAGCCACCCAGGTGCCCCAAATTACCATTTTTTTTAAGATTTTGTTTATTTATTTGACAGAGAGAAACACAGCCAGAGAGGGAACACAAGCAGAGGGACTGAAAGAGGGAGAAGCAGGCCTCCCGCCGAGCAGGAAGCCCGATGTGGGACTCGATCCCAGGTCTCCAGGATCATGACCTGAGCTGAAGGCAGTCACTCAACCAACTGAGCCACCCAGGCGCCCCCCAAATTACCATTTTTAATTGACCTGCCTTGTTCTGTTGCAGTGCCTCCCCGGGGCCTCATTTTATGTGTGGTTACCAGTCGGTGTCCTTCTAAATGATAAATATGGTGTTTCTCCCCCTCTGTAAAGACTGAGACTCACACGTTTGTGGTATTTTGTGTCTGTGTCTTTTAGTGCAAATACGTAATTAGTGCCATCCCCCCAACTTTGACTGCCAAGATACACTTCAGACCTGAGCTTCCATCAGAAAGAAACCAATTAATCCAACGTCTTCCGATGGGGTCCATCATTAAGTGCATGATGTATTACAAGGAGGCCTTTTGGAAGAAGAAGGGTACGCTGCACCTACTCATGTTTAGATTGTGTTACGTGAAGGGAACGCGCACTCTTTAGGGACCTTCTGGTAGACCCTGAACAGAAAAAAGATGACAAAGATGAGTATTTTTAAATTGGTAGAGAAAGGATCAGAAATCTCAGTCTGTCCATCGCTTCACAACCCTTGGTGCGACACAGAATGACCCCAAGAGCACTTGCTGTCAATGAAAGGGAAAGAACAGATCCCACCAAGTGGCGAGGGCACCATTGTCTTGGTGTCTGGCATATGTCCTGCCCCTCACTATAGATGGGAGAGGGATGCAAAGGAGTGCTGTGGGAAGAGCACGTCTTTGAGGTCCCACAGTCCTGGGCTTCACTTGCTTACTAGCTGAGGGGCCTTGGCTGTGACACTTTACCTGTCAGCATCATTCTCCTTGCATCAAATGGTGACAGTCACAGTCAGATCTACTGTCAGGATGTATGTGCCAATTAGCTGAGGTAGGGCCTGGGTGGATATGGTGGCTCTTGTTGGTAAACCTGCTCCTCCTCAAAGGATTCCTTCCCCTAGCTTCTTCTGTAGGTTCCTAAAGGTGATTCCCTCGGACACAAGCCTCTCTTGCCCCATGTACTCCAGGGCTCCGGGCCCTCAGTACAGTTTGAGCCGTGCATTGGTCCTATGTGACCTTTATGTAGAGGTCACTGAGATAGGTCATTTTCCACGTGTCTGGGTCAGCAGACATCCTTGTGCAGTTAATGTGTGCATTTAATAAGGAAATACCTTCTGGGATTGGGACAAAGACTGAAATTTGCCTTC
>PITA01008216.1:73961-86420 GCA_004023965.1 Spilogale gracilis | reverse complement strand
CCTCCCTTCCTTCCTTCCTTCCTTCCTTCCTTCCTTCCTTCCTTCCTTCCTTCTTTCCTTCCTTCTTTCCTCCTCTCTTTTCCTAAGTCTTGATTGTATGCTCCTGCAGAGAAAGCTCTTTAATTCAAAAACAAGAAGGATATTTGATGATAAAACAGAAAAGGTAACTTCCGTTTCTTTCAATCTTTTACCATCCGTGTGACTAAACTTGAGACAACAGGGAAGACGGAATAATGGATGAGAAAAAGGAGGCTCATCTTGGATTCAAGATCTGGAGCAGGCAACCTATTACCTTCTGAGCACATATCAATAACATGGTTGCACTGAAAAGGCCTATGAAATACACAGATAAAATGATTCCTTTTTAAATTTTATGGCCTTAAAAAAAACCATCTTCACTGATATATAATTTGCATACCACGGAATACGCCTATTGTAAGGGTGTCTTGGTGATGATGTTCGGTAAACTTCTCAAGTCCTACAACCATCGTCACAATCCAGTTTTAGAACATTTTCATCACCTCCAAGAGTCCCATCTTGCACAGTTGCCGTCAGCCCCCGCCCCCACTGACTCTTCGGGCCACCACTGTGCTGGGTTCTGCCTCCCTAGATTTGCCTTTTCTGCAACCCTCCCACAAATCGTGCAGTTCAATCCACTTGTGTCTGGCATCTTTCACTTTCCATGATGCTTTTCAGGTTCACCCACGTTGTTACATGCATCCAGCACTTTGTTCCTTTTCACTTCTGAGAAGTATTTCATTGTACGGATAGAGCACGTTCTTTCCAGCTATTCACCAGCTGGTGGACTTGTGGATTCCTTCCAATTTATTGCTATTATGAAACATGCTCTGAACATTTGTATAGAAATGAGTAGATGAGAGTGCCTCCATTTCTCCTGAGAGGTCCTTAAGAGGGGAATTGCTGGTAGAGAGAGAAGATAGCATCTGGAATTTGAGTTTTAGAAGAAAATATGAAAGTCTTTTTCAAAGTAGATGGCAGCCATTTTACATTTCAGCCAGCTATGTAAGAGTTCAACTTTTGCTGTGTCCTTGCCAAGACCTACCATTGCCCGTCTTTTTCATGACAGCCCTTCTAGTGACACTCTTTCCAGGTCCTATCTACTATAGTCTCCAGTTTTCTACCACTCCTGGACCTTGTAATGCACCATCCCAGACTTATACTCTTTCTTTTATCTTTAAGTTTTTATTTATTTATTTGAGAGAGAAAGCAGGGGGAGGGGCAGAGGGAGGGAGAGAAGCAGACTCCCCACTGAAAGGAAGCCCAACATTGGGCTCTATTCCACATCCTGGGATCATGACTGGAAGCAAAGGCAGACACTTAAGTGACTGAGCCACCCAGGGGCCACTTGCATGTGGATTTTTCTTTGCTTCTAATGCCATTCTCAGTCCTCAGAATGCCTTATCCTTGAGGACTCCAAGTTGTGATGGCTTCCTGACACCCGTTGACACTCTTGGAGTTTCCTTATTCTGTGCTCCAACTTCCCCCAAACCCTTCTGGCATTGTATCATACCTAGGGATTGATCTGTCTGCTTTCTCCATGATTATGTCAGTTATTTGAGAGAAGGACACTCTTATTCCTCTTTGTGTTCATATTGGGTAGTGTCTGGACTATAATAGATATTTCCTATATTCTTAATTACAGGATAAATTAATGAGTGTTTTAATTAACAGAGGAGTGAGTGGTTGCATTCGGGACCAGGAGATTGATTATAGAAATGAAAACATTTTAGAGAAGAGCTTTGATCCTGTCCCAGTTCAGCCTCTGGCTCCCAGCACAAAGGAAGCTGATTTCTAAGGTGATGGGAAAAAACCTATTTATTAGACTAGAGTAGCTGACATGCTGGCAATGAGAATGTTTCAGGCTGGGAAGATTTTGATCACAAGAGCTGAGAGATGGCATTCTTTCATTAAGAACTTTTCACTTGACAGTAGCAATTTTTATCACCATGTTTTCTGACCCGGGGACACATCGAGGGACTGTTTTAGTGAGTACATTTCCTCTCAGTGTATAGCCCTTGACTTTTAAACTACTTTAATAAAAGAAACCTTGATACACTGGAGCCATTAATAATGGTTTTCCTCTTCAAATGGAGTTTTTAGCACAATCCTAAATATGGATTTATTGAACTTCGTATTTAAAGCCCAATGAATCCCTCAGCTATCCCTCTTCACCAGAGCTCCTGATACCATTAAGACCATGGCTGTGTGATAAGAGTGAGTAAGCCTAAGTCCTCCCTTCTTTAAAAGTGATGTATTATTAAGGAATAAGGAATAGAAGGCTCCTGGCACAAGACAGATCTGAGAAGTACATAGAGATCAGCAAGAATAGAATCCAGAAGAGGGAATAGATCCCCCAAGAGAAGAAATGCTTCCCAAATCCTGTTAGAACATATTAGATAATACATAAATAAGAATTTCTTCCAATATATTTTATACTCGTTTTTTATTTGAATACAACTGTTCTATAACGTGGGGACCAGTCTTTGCTCCATTTTACAGCATGAGAAACTGAGGCCAGACAGTTTAGGCTACAGAGAAGCACTAGATCAGAGAGCAAGCAAGTGGCAAAACTAGAATTTAAAACAAAGCATTTGGGGTGCCTGGGTGGCTCAGTTGGTTAGGCGACTGCCTTTGGCTCAGGTCATGATCCTGGAGACCCGGGATCGAGTCCCACATCGGGCTCCCTGCTCGGCGGGAAACCTGCTTCTCCCTCTCTCACTCCCCCTGCTTGTGTTCCCTCTCTGGCTGTGTTTCTCTCTGTCAAATAAATAAAATCTTAAAAAAAATAAAAATAAATTTAAAAAGTATTTCTATTTCCCCAAGAGTAGACTGTTTTCACCGTGTAACATTATCTCAGCTTAAGAGGTTGAAACAGAAAAGACAGGCAGATGCTTTTTTATTTGATGGCCTTTTTTCAAGCACTTCATAGAAAACAGAGTTCGCATGATAAAGCACACGTAATCCTCCAGAGGTGGTTATTAGTTCCCATTTTTATTCACTACTTTGTGTCACACAAGGAGAAACATCATTGAAATTCAGCCTCTGCCCCCAGTAAGTTCCAGTGAAGACGTTGCTAGTTATCCAGTGACTGAGAAGCTTCAGAGACTTACATCATTCTTAGGAGAGTGAACACCAGCTGTTTGCCCCTACTTGGGTCAGAGCTACATTAAATGCATCCTGGAGACGTCACCAGCACATTCTATGAACTCGGCACTCTTTTTACTTTCAGAGATCATCATTCCTCATCAGTAAAAGGGAAGAGTTTCTCTAAGACTTTCCAGTTCCTGAAGAGATATAATTCAGGGAATGAGTCTCCTAAAATAAAATGTGTCACACATGAAGTGCACATGTTGAACATAAGCCATTAGTTTGTTGCCACATCACACAAGTCACAGGAGAGGAGACAGTCGCTCCACTCAGACCACCCGCCTTACTGTCTTGTCGCAAAAGCGTGGATATTCCCACTGAGTTTTATTATTCACAGTATTTCACAGATGGAGAAACTGAGCACAGAGAGGCTAAACTGTTCACCTAAAGCCTCAGATTCATTGAGTAGCGAGGCCAGGATATACCCAAAGCACCATCTTCTTTTAAATATAAAAATCAGGGGTGTCTGGGTGGCTCAGTTGGTTAAGCGACTGCCTTCGGCTCAGGTCATGATCCTGGAGACCGGGGATCGAGCCCCACATCCAGCTCCCTGCTCGGTGGGAAGCCTGCTTCTCCCTCTCTCACTCCCCCTGCTTGTGTTCCCTCTCTGGCTGTGTTTCTCTCTGTCCAATAAATAAAATCTTTAAAAATAAATAAATAAATATAAAAATCAGTTGCATCAAGTTAATTTACACTGGGAGCCAACTACAAGCCAAGAACATGAGTTCTGGAAATAAAAGAATCCTAGTTTGAATTCACAGAGTGATGGCTACTCAATTCTGCAAAGGTTAGCCAGACAACCTGCCTTCTGGAGGCTGATTCCTTGGCTATCAATAGAGTGGGATGGAGGGAAAGAACAGAAGATGGTCATGATGGTAAATAAAGTGACATAGGCAATTTCCAGGAGAATATCCAGTTTAAATTTAGTGTGAAATAGTTGAGTTTGTTTGTTTTTTTCAAAGTCTGAAATGTACTTATTGATTCAATTATTAGCTACCTGTTACAGGCCATGGAGGATGAAAAGGTATTCTTCATCATTGATTCTTTTCAAGATGACAGTTAATGGTATGATCCAGTGAGGGGCAGGAAATGGCGTGTCCCATGAAAAAGAATTTTGGGGCCACCCAGAGGCACCTCCCAGCCCCACAGTTCTAGTGGAATGGGATCAGAGCCTGACTCAAAACCCTCTGGTTAGTTTTTCCAGCTTTATTATAGAGGCTGTGACACCTGTGTTTGAAGAGGTCAAAGACTAGTTGAGAGTAAGAGATGAAAACCCAGGGAGCCATCAGAGGGAAAGGCCATGCTCTTTTCTGCAGCTCTGACTCTGGGAATAATAAAAATAACAGAAAGGACAGTGTGGGCAAAGGTGGCCCTTCCTTGAGGAGGTGGAACCTTCAGTGGGAAATGGGCACCATGGCGTGTGTGTGTGTGTGTGCTCAAGGTGGTGTGACAAGTGAGTGGCATGTGAGCACTTGAACCCAGAGGACATGTGGTGGTATTCTGGGAGCTCAGCTTTTGTGGAGGCCAGAAAAAGACCTAAAATTGTCCCACGTGCCCCTGAGCTATTGCTCCCTGGAGGCCAGCCTGAGACAGTTCAGTGTAGGAGGTCACAGTGGATACTAGAGTCTGGGGAGGCTGTGCTTCAGAGTAGAGAAATGGGGACTGGAGAATGGGACCTATCTGATGTCAAGTCCTCAGTTCTCTCCTTACAGTTTCGTGGCCATACCTCCTTGAGGAACACTATTCCTTATGTGCACAATTAGGGTAAGAATATGTACTTTGGTGTATAAGATACAAGATAACTTATCTAAAGCTAACAAATGCATAGCACATAGGCAATTAAGAAATGATTGAAATTAGTGATCCTGAAAGAAACAAGGAGACAGTGTGCAGAAATATGAGACTTAGAAGAGCCAAACTGTTGGAGAAACCTGATTCCAGAGGATTCAGAGGTTGGTTTCCAGTGCTGAGACCAGACTGGAAACGTTCTGACACAGATATGGAGTCCCGGATGCAGAACGGCCCTATGTGTCACTGGTCAGAAGGAAAACAGTGACCCCATATCCCTCCTCCATCTATCTTTGATGAGACTCTGAAACCCAAATCTAACTCTTCAAACCAAAGAGCTACTCAACACACCTTTCCCAACAAACTCCTTCCCTTCTCAAAATCCTTCTTTAGCAGATTTAAGCTTTGAAGAGAGAAATAAAGAATGTTTAGGTCTAAAGGGGCAGTTGCAACAAATTTAGTTCCTCTCATATATTACATGTAGGGAAACTGAAGCCGAGAAAGGAGAAATGACCACTAACATCACAAATGTTTGGGTAGAATTAGAGCTCCTAAATTTATCCCAACTACTGCGGAAGCCACTTTAAGCATTAGTTTTTTTTTTTTTTTTTTTTCTAGAACAGAGAGGTTAAAAAATTAGAGAAGGAAGGAAGGAAGAAAGGAAGGAAAAAAAGAAGGAAGGGAGGGAGGGAGGAGAGGGGCAGGGAGATCAGGTACATCCAGGGAAAGTTTGCCAAATCTAAGGATTTTTTTCATCAGGCTTGCAGCATGGGAACTTCCAGAAAGTAGGAAGCTCTCAAAGCTGCTTGTCTCCTGGACCTTCTCTCTGTGATTCCATCTCCTGCAAGCACTCCAGCCATCCTATTTCATCAGCAAATCCTAGACCAGACCTTGCCTCCTGGGTTTTGCATGTACTGGTGCCTTGCAGTGTTCACTTGGATTATGGTCAATGGAGTTTCATTTCCCAGCTCAAGCATCCCACAGGACCCTGGGCTCTCAGCCTTGGCACTTTTCATACCTAATCATAATGGTCTGTTTGCTTATCTGTCATACCACTGGCCTGTGAGCTCCTGGAACACAGGGGCTGTATCTTACCATCTTGATTTCCCCCGTGCATGTCATTTATTTATTTATTTTTTACTTATTTAATTGACTGAGTGAGTCCATGTCAAGCATGAAGGAATATTTATTTCTGCAATGTTCTTGCTAAAGCCTTGTAAGTATCTTCATAAATCCTTCATACATAATGCAAATGCTCATTACATTATCAAGAGTGTATCTCTACCCAGATTACTCTATTAGATAAAACAATATTTGTAAGTGATGAGTAAATTTATATACTGCGGAGATTGTTATTAGAAACCTGCCACAGGAGATTTCTAGTGTAATGAAACAGGAGTTTCAAGTGTAGCGACTGTAACTCTACTAGGAGTTCCTACAAGTCCATGCTGGGCCTGATCACCATGACCACTTCCCTCCTCCCTCTCCTGCAAGCAGACCCTCTGCTTCCTATATCTTCCTTCTCCATGGAAGCCAGGCCTATAGCAGTAGCCAGTTCCCCAGAAAGAGCTCCACCCCAAGAAGTTCTGCTTCCATTCAGCACTTCTCAACCTTGGAGTAAAACCTCAAAGAACAGACACCCAGGCTGTCTGCTGTGTCTTCCTTGGAGGTACTTTCTTATTTGCACTTTGATCTTACCATCACTGCAGAGAGAGAGATGGGCCAACCTGGAAGGAAGTCTCCAAAGCCCAGAAGAGGTTTGAAGCTTCTATTTGGCTCACATTCACCTGCTCCAGCATTTTTAAGAAAGCTTTTTACCAATGAGATGCCTATGGAGGCATATTGTACACTACTATCCAAACATACTATTTGTTACTATTTGTACACCGTATTGTAAATCCCTTTCTGGGGGGGACTCCACCTTAGTAGCCTTTGAATCCTTAGGACTCAGTACAGCATCTGGCTCAGAATAAATCCTTAAAACACACAATGAATGAATGAATGAATGAATGAATGAATGACAGTATGAAGAGTTAACAACTAGCATGAGTCATGATTTAATGTAACCTAAACCCTTAATCTGGCACTCAAGGCTTCTCATGACTACCAGCACTCCATGGATGATGTGGGCAGGGCTCATAAAGTTATCCTGAGGATTTTTTTAAATTCTTAGATAGAAACATTAGATTTGATAATTCTGACTAAATAAAATAAAAATTGAAAATCACCAGAGAGAACTAAAGAGTATCTTGTGCTATCATATTCAAAATACATGTTTTCTGATCCAGAATGTCCCATATTTTAGCCTTAATATACTCTGGCTTGCAGTGGCCACACGTGGCTGGCTGGGATGGGTTTTTGGGAGCAGCTGAGTGTGGCCACAGGCTGGTGTGCTCATTCTCTTGATTACGTCTCACGGCAGAGAGTACAGGGACTTAGTGCATAAAGGATAAAACATCGAAAGAGGAGAAGACTCGGTTTAGCTCTCTGAGCTGCACAGACGGGCATCTGGACCTTTTTTGCCTCCGCAGGCTTGCCTCTCTGGGTTCAGGGGCTGAGATCACAGATCAGCAGGGGCGATAAGAAACTTCCTCAGGCTCTCCGGTGCCTGGGAACATTCTCACACAGCCTTGAGCATCCACGTCAGAGGAGGAGCACCCTCTCAGGAAGTTGATGGACAAGAGAGAGTCGAGGGGGATTGCCTGGGCATTTTGAGGTTCATGAGAAATGTGGTCAAAATCTGAAGCTGGACGCTCCTGCTTCAAGCGCCCACTTGCTTGCTTGTTTGAACGACAGGGCAGTAATTACAGATGCTTTGCAAGTCTCCTTGGGCCACACTGTGTCTCTGTAGGCACTTATATTTTATACGATGACAGTGACATTGATGAATAATGGTTTCGACCCCTGCAAATGATTACTGATTCTGTAGCTGATCTAGTAGAAATATTGTTGCCAGATTTAACACTTTATACCAGGAGAGAAACACGCTCCCTTGTGTGCAGGTTTCTCACTGGTGATCTTGTATCTGATTTTCCTCTACCCCAACTCCCAGGGATTTTGCTAGAAAACTCCATTCACCCTTTATCAATCTGGTATACAGAGCTCAGAAATAATACCTGAGGTTCACTGAAAGATTACTGCTTGCCATGGACCCCATGGGTAGTAACTCATTTGATCATTGGCATTCCTGAAATAATTTGGGTTGGTACAACCTTATTTTGCTGACCCAAGGCTGTCATTAATCCTGATTGCAGCACAGAAATATGCTATAGACACACGTACCTTGTATAAATTTAAGTAACTTGGGGATGCCTGGGTGGCTCAGTTGTTAAGCATCTACTTTCAGCTCAGGTCATTATCCTGGGGTCCTGGGTTCGAGTCTCAATTGGGCTTTCTGCTCGACGGGAAGCCTGCTTCTCCCTCTCTCACTCCCTCTCTAGCTGTGTTTCCCTCTGCCAAATGAATGAATAAAATCTTAAAAAAAAAAATTAAGTAACTTGTCTGAAAGTAGTGTAGCTCATGAAGGAAGGAGGCTGAGATGAGAATCCAGGAAATTCACAATCACCGTGCCACAGTCTAGTAGGAGGGGCAGGAACCCAAAGCAGAAGGAAGGGCACAAGGAGCCGAGACTCCTGGGGTCAAGTCTCAGCCCTGCTGTGACCGGTGCCAGGCCACTGTGCCAGCCTGCTCTGCCTGCCGCGTGGCAAAGCACCACAGGGCAGGCTGCTCAAGCAACAGAAATGCACCTTGTGACAGTCCTAGAGCCTGGAAGGTGTCAGCAGGGATGTTTTCTTGAGGCGCCTGTCCTTGGCTTGTAGAGGTCATCTTCCCCTAGTGTTCTCCCGTGGTCTTCCCTCTTTGCACGTTCCCTCTCTCTTCTTATGAAGACCCCAGTCAAATCAGAGTAGGGCCCCCCGCATCACCTCACTTAACCTAATAATCTCTTTAAAGACCCTACCACCAAATAGAGTCCCATTCTGAAGTAGCGCGGTTAGGACCTCGACACACGAATTCCAGTAACACGGGTGAAAATCAAGATGTCAGCAGGGCTGCATTCCCTTTGGGGGCTCTAGTGGAGAGTCTGCATTCTTGCCTTTTTCAATACCTCTTTCCCTCTTCAGAGCACATCACCTTACCATGGGCTCCGTGACCACATCCCCTTTCCCACTCTGACCCTGCTGCCCACTCCTCATCAGGACTCAGGATTGCACTGGGCCATCCGCATCACCCAAGAACATCTCCTCATGTCACAACCCTAAAGTAATCACATCTGCAAAGCTCCTTGTGCCATAAAAGGTAATATACTCATTTTATTTAAGTGACTATTTTGAGACTCCTTTCATCCTCTCTTATAATTAATGCTGTTTTGCTTTTCTATCACTGCATCATAAACTACCCCAAAATGTAGTGACTTAAAAATGACAGTTGTTTAATTAGATTGCATGATTCTACGGGTTAGGCATCCTGGCAGGCTGGGACTGATTGGTTCTGGCTCTTGTGGCATCCCCTGAACTCACTGGCCGTGGACAGCTGGCTAGCTATGCAGATCCAAGATGGTTTCTTTTTCTGGCCTGGGGCCCTAGTGGGCTGGCCGAGAGGCCAAGGTCCCATGGGGCTCCCTCCTCTCCTTACACTGGCCCATAAACTCTCGTAGTGTTCCTCCACTGTGGTAAGTCGACTTCTTCCCTGATAGCTCAGGGTCTAAGAGATGTGCCCATGCCCCAGGGAGCAGATGCCACCAGCCTGTGCTGGGAAACTGACATAGCCCTTCCACGATGTTCTCTGAACCAAAGCAGTCATCAAGGACACCTGGATTTAACAGGAAAAGATGCAGACCCAGTTCCTGATGGAAATAGTGTCAGAACTTTCAGCTTTCTTTAACCTGCCCCGAACACCAACAACAGTGT
The DNA here is from genome assembly GCA_004023965.1 of Spilogale gracilis. Taxonomy (NCBI): domain Eukaryota; kingdom Metazoa; phylum Chordata; class Mammalia; order Carnivora; family Mephitidae; genus Spilogale; species Spilogale gracilis. The sequence goes on along the minus strand of PITA01008216.1, from coordinate 76,557 downwards.
GTCTTTGCCTTGTACTCATAACAGATAAAAAGCAGATAGTCAGAAAGAGAAAAGATACCGTTGCAGGCAAAGCCTTTAAATTTTTTGGTCGGTGTCCTTGGTGGGCAAGCCAACTGAACAGAAATGAGACAAAACTAGAGTCATGAGGGGAAAGAGAGAAAACACATCAGATGGGGCCACAGCAATGAAAAAGGGCCTGGAGTTAGCAAGTGCAAGTTCAGCTAGCCAAGTGGCTGGTCGGTCCTCGAGGGCCTCCCTACTCACAGCACTGCACACCAGGAATGTCCATCCATCTATTCATTTATCCAACTTAACATTTACTGAGCATGCACTGTAAACAAACCTTGAGCTAGTCATTAAAGATACAAAGATCAATCAGACAAGATTGATCCCCAAGGGCTCTGGGTCCTTGGAGAAGAAGGACATAGCAGTCCTTAAATACAGCATACTATCCAAAAATTATCTTTTCTTTTTTTTTTTTTTAAAGATCTTATTTATTTATTTGACAGAGAGAAACACAGCGAGAGAAGGAACACAAGCAGGGGGAGTGAGAGAGGGAGAAGCAGGCCTCCCGCCGAGCAGGGAGCCCGATGTGGGGCTCGATCCTGGGTCTCTGGGATCATGACCTGAGCCGAAGGCAGTCGCTTAACCAACTGAGCCACCCAGGCGCCCCCCAAAATTATCTTTTCAATGCTAACCTTGGGTCAGCAAAACTAGGTTGTACCAACGCAAATTATTCTGGGAATGCAAAGGAATGAATAAAAAGACCAATTATACATCTATTGAATTTTCCTTGCAAATGCTACTTAAAATATGTCCATCTAAGGGAACTTAATTGCTGAATTTCTTCCATAGTCTGGGAAACTCAGATATCAAGAATTGTTTGCTGTGGATATTGCTGTTTTCCAGGGGAGTCTGAAGAATCCTGTTATCAAATATTGGTGGAGGTCCCATGACATCCCAGGCATGGGGTTGGGAGTTTGAGGCCTTCTTGCTCCTTTCAGTGAGAGGGACCAGTAATTGTTCCAATGTCTCTCCTGCTCGGTTCAGCAAACGAGAGCCCGCCGTGTGCCAGACAGCGTGCTGGGAGCAACAGTGGAGGTAAACTGAGCTCTTTCCCTCATGGGGCCACAGTCCTAAGGGGAGCATGACAATAACGAAGTAAACAAATAGGTAAATAATGTAAATTTAGAGGATCATATATGATCAGAAAAAAGAAAAGGAAGAATTGAAGCCAAGAGTACTGGGGCAGAGTGGGGGGGGGTCCATTTTACATGATGTTGTCACTATTGTTAAATTTCCTGCGTCACTGAAACACATTGCATGTCTAGCCTAGTGCCCAGAACATGATTTACTTACTATTGCAGTGCATAACCTCTGCCACAGCCCCTGCCGACACAGCGTCATTCCCAGACTTGTCTCTTCAGAGAGTAAAAGCACAATGAGAACACAGACCAAGGCTAATTAGCCAATAAATAGTAAATAGTTGGTGAAGTTTGCAGCCAGTAGCCCAGAACTATCCTAACTCTGGGGCCCCAGACTGCCTAAGGAAAGACGAGACAGAAATAGGTGCCCCCAATCTTTTCATCTACAATTTTTCATGGATACTCCAAGAACGCAGCGGGAAGGGATCCCACATGAAGAGCAATTAGATTGTCTTCCTGATCTGGTTGCTGTTTTATTTATTGGCTGGTCTTGGGGATGAGAAGTATTTATAGACCAGGAACACCTATTAGTTTAGAAATTCCAGGGCGTACTTATGCACTTGTGTTAGTGATTGACTCCCCAGAAACCAATGTGGGATTAAAGTTCAGAGAATTTTGTACTACCTGGTTTCGCCAGTTTGGTAAATAAATGTAAATCACAGAGTTGCCTATACTGGGAAGGGAGGCTGGTCTAGGGAGATAGAGAGAGGAAGGAAGGGAGGGACAGAGGGGGAGAGAGGGAGGGAGGTGTATGTAAGGAAGGACTTTCTCACAGTACGTCCCCGCCATGATGGCTAGAGTGGGAGAAGAATGTCACATGCAAAGCAAATGCCAAATAGAGCTCTGTGTGCAGCCAGGTGTGCGGCCCTGCAGGGGGAGGAAGGTCTGTGGCAGGTCCGGTTCTCATGCTCTCTGCTCCATGAAGCGAAGCTCCAACTCTAAGATTAAACTCCTCTCCACTACCCCAAATGGCCATGTGCATTTGAGCGTTGCCTGCATTAAGGAGTGGCTCTTCATCTGATCTCATTGCCATGGTTACACCTCCAAGAGCAAGAAATGTCTGGCTGCTGCGGTTGTCAGATCAGGCCAACGTGTCTATGATTCAGGCCCTAGGCTGCCAAGTTGCTGAAGGCTGCTCCCCGGCGGAGCTCACTGAGGCAGCCCCAGAAAGGACCAGAAAGCCCTACAGTCGGAAGGCGGAGCCTGGGCCCACAGTGCAGACATGCTCCCTAGCCCAGAGGCTGACTCTGACTTGTAAGGAGCCCTCTGATGTGAGAATGGGTTGTGGCTGGGATGGGCACAGAGGCGTTTAGCAGCACAGGGCATCTCCCCAGGCCGTGCGTGAGTCCCTCAGCCGGGTCCAGGATGCCAGCCCTGGCTAGGGTCCTGGC